>JAQQZY010000023.1:5013909-5030799 GCA_030068375.1 Ostorhinchus rueppellii
GTCTTCATGGGTTAAGGTGGAGCTGTGTGTGTGTGTGTGTGTGTGTGTATGTGTGTGTGTGTGTGTGTGTGTGTGTGTGTGTGTGCGCACGCGCGCGCAACAGCTCAGATCAGTTTGTGTGAATCTGAATTGTAAAGCAATGACTGGAAATAACAATTCAAATATATTCCACATAAATTACGAGGTTAGATTTGTTTAAAGATTTGAAATAAATTAAAAATAAAAAAGTTAAAATGTAAACCTAGAGTACTGTGGCTATTAGTTGATATGTGAGATGGAGAAGTGATTAGATGTTAAATTTGGAAAATGAATAAACATCATTGAGAATCTGTGGGTGTGCTGAACTCTTCCATCTTCAATACAAGACCTTGACCAAAAAATAAAATAAAATAAATTCTCTGGGCAGAAAGAAATGTTAGCATTGCATAATCACGTTGAACTTTTGCCACAGTGAACGTGTGCTGTATTTTGCCAAAGGCAGTTCAATGAAATATTCCTGTGAAATGTTTTCCCAGGATCTCAAATCTCTAAATCCACTGGTTTCCACTTTAATACATTTTCTTCATATTATTTGTTAAACCTCATAATTTTTCTTAAAATCACAACCTAGTAGTAGTAGTAGTAGTAGTTTTATTTCAAGCACATAGAATCAAACAACAAAGAACCATACAACTTGATCAAACAAAATTTTCTGTACTCGAAAATTAGAATTTGAAATTTGAGGTGATTTCGTTTGGAAACTTTAGCCACTGATCAGAAAGTATGACGTTTCTACATCTTATGAAGATGGAAATGAAGAATAAATGAAACCGACATTATTCTGGGGCCTCAGCTCTTTTGTAGTGTATAATCCCTGTCACATGCCTTTTAGACTCTAGACCAGGGGCCAAAACCAGCCCACCAAATGGTCCAATCTGGCCTGTGAGATGAATTTGTCAAATGCAAAAATTACACTAAAGATATTAACAATGAAGAATCTTAAAATCATTTTAGTTTAGGGGCCACATTCAGACTAATTCAATATCGAGTGGAATGTATAAGTAAAATAATAATGTAACAACCCATAAATAACTAGAAAAGCACTTGGAGAGCACAGACCTCCACCAAGGTAGTGTTTGTACCAGATGGCACTGAATGACCTCATATGCAGTTCTGTGCCACCATGCCCTATCTCGCAAATTTAAAATTCCTGGATCCAGACGGTGATCCAGATCACCTCCAAAATGTAATCATCTCTTGCTTGACCCAGAGCAGACATATCCTGGAAATTTCATCAAAATCCATCCATTACTTTTTGACTTATGTTACTAACAAACAAACAAACCCATAAACCCTGGCCAAAACATTACCTCCTTGGCAGAGGTAATAACAATTTCAAATGTTCCTTTTTCTTTTAGTGTGGGAAAAAAGTAAAATTACATGATGACAATGTTCAGTTACAAACTAGCTTTTCACAAAAATGTGAATAAACAGTCATGAATAACCTAAAAATAAGTGGAATTTTAACAATATTCTACCTGTTACTAAATGTTTTGTGTCTTTGTAGATCCACTGTGATCTGTAAATTGTAATGCACATGTGTAAATCCAAAACTCAGGCATAATATTAGTAAAACTCCATTTTACTTCTTCGCACTAAAACACAGAAAAAAAGATTTAGAGTTTTTATTTACAGATTATTACGCTGGTTTTTACTTCACTTCAGATCATATAGAGCTGAGTGTGGCCCCTGAACTAAAATGAGTTTGACACCCCTGCTCTAGAGTTTATGCAAATGAACTGCAGAGATAATGAGGTAGAATATAAGATCAGACCACATAGAAAACATTAATGAGTGAAACCTTGTAGGAAACAATCTCTCGGTGGGGAGGAGGACAAATTAAAGAAACCAGAAACAGATTCAAGACTGACGACACAGAGGGAGATGAGCACCAGTCTTTGTTAAAAGAACACAAATGTTGGCTGGACGGAAAAAATAAAGGTTTTACTCAAATGTGATTTTGCATCAAATTTCTTTGAAATCTACAGGTCTGGAAAAAATTCAGACCACTGCCATTTCCTGTGAAATCATCATGTGTCCATGTATGAGATCCGTTCTATTTATGTGTCTGTAGAGTTCCAACACAAACACACCTTATTCTACTTAATAAACACCTGATCCATGTCTCATTTAACCCTTTCATGCATACTGGTCACTACAGTGGACAGTTTTTCTACAGCTGTTCTCTTGTACATTCATGGGTTTTGTTGTTTTAGTTCCATATCAGCCAACACAGTGGACACTTATACATCCCATACCCTGTGATTCATGCCATTACTGTGAATTTGCTGTTCTTGATAAACTTGATCTGCAGTAACATAAGAGTGTAAATCAATGGCCAATTGTTATTAGACTGTAATCAAGTTTTGTTTTTTTTCATATTATCTGAGTGAGTAATAACTAGTCTTAGAATATTTGAAAATGTAACAAAACATCAGATTAGCAGCATTAAAAACATCTTTACTTCACAGTTTTAACAGAGTATGTCAATAAATGCATGTTTCGTTGCTTCAAACATTAAAAGGTTGGTGTCCAGCTGAGTGGACATTTTTGTAACTCCATGAAAAATAGGTTCATAAAATAATTCAATCATATTGTTTTTCTTTTTTTTTCCATGCCTAAAGAGGAATAAAAGCACTCAAGAAAATTTTTTTTTTTTTTTTTTTTGAGTTTTCATAATTCATGCATGAAAGGGTTAAGAAGCAGAAGTATAAAAAACACTTCTGTGGCCATCACTATCTTCTCACAATAAGCAGAAACAGTGATATTAGTGCCACAAAAATAACTGGAATCCAAAAGGAATTATTGAAAACTACTGGACTTCTGCTCTGACCATGTTCCCAAACACTGAGGGCTAGTTCTTCTCTCAGTTTAATGCTCCCGCCTCAGCTAGGTCCATAAAGGTGTGGATGATAGACCACCTGGTGAAGACCCTGTCATGGATAGAACAATCTCCAGACCTGAACCCACTTTGAAAACTTCTGGAGGAACACGAACGGTCCAAGCCATGGAACATGTCTGAGCTTCCTGAATTTCTTGACCAGGAGCAGCATAAAATCATCCAACAGTAATGGAGGAGAGCCAAGACACGTGAAAGCTGTCATTGAACATCAGGGTCATTCCACCAAATACTGATGTGTGAACTTTTCCAGTTACAGCATTAGTTTATGTCATTTTAAATGAATATGAACTGGTTTTATTTACATTATTTACACTCTGAAAACACTACATCTGTTTATTTGGACCATGTGTCATGTTCTACAAATACATGCTCTAAGTAATAATAATAATAATATTTTTATTTGCAAGAAATGTTGTTGGTTGTTTAGAGAATAAAACAAAAATGTTCATTTTACTCAAAAACACATACTTATAAATGGTAAAATCAGAGAAAGTGATAATTTTGCAGCGGTGACTTATTTTCCAGAGCTGTATATAATCCTTATTGTTTTTCAGTGTACCTCACAAACACAGGTTTTTTTTAATACTTAAATTTTGCCAAAACAAGTCATAAAGTTCTGATGGGAAGGGTTTAACCATATTTTATGCCAAAGTTCATCTATTTCTGGTTAGACAATCAAATAGTAATGGAATAATGTGCTTTTCTGGTCTTGGGATCAAAGCAGTTTGGGATGAAGGAGAAACGGACAAGTAACGCAAAAACTAAAAAAAAAAAAGGCTGTCCTATTTGTGTTCTTATTATCCTTATCTGTTATTGTCTTTGTATGTCCTGTTGTGCGATTGTTCTTTGTATCAAGTTGATAATAATCGTCATCCTGTGTGTGAATCATCTTCGTTATCATGTGTCTAATGAGGCTGACAGGAGCTTTTGGGTTTAAAAGTGTTTTCCTTTTAGGTGGTTGGCAGAGGTCTCTCCTCTCACCCTGACTGTCCTTGGTTATTGTGCGAGCTCTTATCTGTGCACAAATAAGGCCTTGAAGTAAACAAAACATTTCTTTGAGCCTCTTTTCCCACAGTAGTGATTTTCCATTTGAAAAATCCCACAGGCTACACCACAGATTCCTTTATAGGCTTCAAAATCTCATGAAAACAGAGGGAAAGGCTGGCTACTGGAAGAACTCAGGAGTGATTTTTTTTTTTTTTTTTTAATGTAGAGAACTACATAGTTTTTTGGAACCTGGGAACTCAAAAGTATTGTTTATGAAAAATGAACTGAATCAGCTGAATGTGTTCACCATCTGTTAATGTCTAAGGTATAGACCATGATGTGCAACGGAATCTACATTCTCTCAAGGACTCAAAGAACAATGTAACAACATAAAACATAGTATAAAAAAAAAAGACATTTCTTAAAAGATTCAAATTTTAGCATATATTTGCATTACATTTCACAAAGCATGGATTAAAAAACAGTTGCTGTCATGAAGTACAGCAGTTGAAAGGCTCAAAAATGTACATTTGGTCCTGAAACCTTTCGTTTCATATAAAAAAAAAAAAAAAAAATAGATATATACACACAACAATAAACTCCATGTTTACCTTTGAGGCACACAAAAATATTATTAAAATGTTTTCATGAAAATATAAAAAGAGGCAAACAGCAACATACTACAGCTTATACTAAAGTACTTAAAGCTGTAGGTGAAGTAAGTACCGTTACTTTAAAGACATGACTTTTACACTGTTCCATCAACAGGCGCTTTGTGTTTAAAGTGTACGAAACGACACACCTAGTAGAGCCCCCCACAACACCGAAAGTGATTTAAAGCCAATAAAAAAAATGTGCAAAATGAACAAACAGGTGTCACATATGGTATATGTGTGGACGGTGCCCATCCACAGGGTTAAATCCATGCCTTAAACTGGGTACTCTTAAGCCTGGTTTTATTGAGGCTCTTCTGCAGTTTGACGGTCACTGGGTTTCTGGTGGGTTCCTCCCACTCGTAACAGTGATTGACTCGTGCACAGCTCAGTCGGCACGGTAACTCATCCAGCGTCTCAGTGTGGTGTTCAATGAGTTCTGCTATGGAGTTGAATTCAGTCTTACATTTCTGTCAAATTAGAAAGAGCACCAAAAGTTACAGACTGTTCATAAAAACAGACAGATGGCATCACTTCTTATGATATTTTGACAAGAATGGCTTTTTTTTTCCTGTTGGTTTTATCAACTTAAATAATGATAATATTAACAATTATAAAAAAGGAACTCATTCAACTATTTACCCAAATAAAAGCCCAGAGTCTGACATTTCTACAGTATTAACCCTTTTAGCACCATAATAGATATATTTATTAAAACGTCTGATCTTTTGTCTATTTTTGTCAATTGTGTCAAAAAATGCCCTGTGTGTAAATAATTTCCACTCTTTTTCCAGAAGTAGAACTTTCCAAATCAATCAAGTATTTACCATTCTTATATCATTAAATACCTAAAACTGTGTGTTATAAGAAGAAAAGGACATAAACTGAATTGAATTTTCTTCGACTTTCTTTTTATAAATTCTTGAAAAGTGCAGATTGAACATTTGTGAGATGGTAAAAATTTAATTCAAACTATTTTAGACCAACTCAGACAGTTTGACATTTGTGGAGCTTTCTGAGTCCATGTTCCAGGCTGTTCTATTTGTCAATAACCAGGTGTTTTTTTGGGTTTTTTTTTTTTTATTTTAGCAGTGGTAGTTTATGAAACTATTCCTGTCCAGCTGAAGACACAGACACACATCACACATCCAAGGTGCGCTTTTGTGGCACAGAGGGCACTTTTTCCTTCCCAAAAACTGCCTTTTGTCTTTTGTCTGTGCACTCATTTTTGTTGGTTTGGATAGGGAACTGGCCTTGAGTAATAGCATCAGAAAGCCCCGTTTCACAGCTTCCAGGGACAGTTTGAAGGATTAAAATTGCAAAAAGTAAAAATGAGTTATGGTAATTTGAAATACACATGCACTGCAGGGTCACCAGGGATCCTGTGGTTTTAAAAGGGTTAAATTACAAATAAAAATTTAGCCCAGTGTCACCAAATCGAACCAGACTTCAGCTGAATTGTTGAATCTGAGAAAAGAATGAGGGAAAATGTTTTTGCATAAATCTATCGGCAGGAAAATCTAATATGACGTGAAATAGTTCAAATTGTCTATAATAGGGATTGGTTTATTTGAACAAAATGAATCTGCAAATTTTCAGAAAAGTCAAAATTCTTTCAATAAAAAAAAGAGATGCAGCTTCTAAAATGTCACTCTTTCCTTTGTCATGTGATATGAACTGCTAAAACATCAAATAAAAACAACATGTATGGTTTTTGGTGGTGGTCGGACAAATTGTGATATAAAACAAAAAACAAAAAAACAATGGAATAGAAATTGAAAGCGTGTATGAAACTACATTTTTAGGAGTAATTATTGACCATGAGCTCAGTTGGAAACCACAAATTGAATACATTAAACTTAAAATGTCCAACGCTTCTTAATGGCAGCCTTGACCGCCTCAAAAAGGCCTGTTTTGAAAGGTTGGTTTGAGTCGGACATAAACCTGGCAGCGGTTTGGCATTCCTACATTTTGAACATTTTAATTCTTGAGCATCCTACGGCAAGATATCACAAAGCCACGCCGCGGACAATCCATAACTGGTCAGATCCCATATCTTTCTTTTCTTTAAACACTTGATGTGTCTGAAGTCATAATATGTAGCCTATGTTTTGTTTTTTTCTTGTAAATACCCGAGTTTCTCAACCAGCACTAAGGCCCCCCCCCCCCCCAATTTGTTTTGTTTGTGTTTTTTTGGCTTTTTTTTTTATTTGTCTTTTACATTATACATTATGCATTACTGTTTGGTGCATAAATTTTATTTTATTTTTTTTTTTAAATGTGGACGCAATAAAAATATATTTTAAAAAATGTCCAATGCTGTTGCAATTCTTTATGAAACTCCAGAGTTCTTAAACAAGAAATGTTTGCGGATATTGTATTTTTCCCTTGTAATGTCATATGTCAGACTGTGTGGAAGTCTGGGGCAATGTATATAAAACCCTATTATTAAACTCCAAAAAAAGCTATTAGACTAATAAATAAAGCTGGATATCTTAAATCTATTTCATCCATATTTATAGGATCTGGTTTATTAAAATTTCCTG
Source organism: Ostorhinchus rueppellii (assembly GCA_030068375.1). NCBI lineage: Eukaryota > Metazoa > Chordata > Actinopteri > Kurtiformes > Apogonidae > Ostorhinchus > Ostorhinchus rueppellii. The sequence goes on from JAQQZY010000023.1 coordinate 5,021,037, forward strand.
ATATTGTAAATTTAAAAACAATGGAAATCATGTTTCGTGCTAAGAGTAAAAGTCTTCCTGTTTGTATTTTAAAACACTGAAGTTCAGATAAGGGAATTCTAAGCTAAAGGTGGGGTCTGGGATGTTTTTCTGGAGCATTTTTTTTTTTTTTTTTTACCATATTGCTAAAAATCCCCTTCACACCCCGATTGCAAAAAAAATAATTAAATGCTCTGACACAAAAATGAAGAGTTTGTCACCTGTGGAACAGACAGGACTGAAAAAAAACAACATCCAATGATTTTGAGCGCCCACTCGAAATGATTGAACGCCGATATGTCTATCAAATTCAACTGTCATTTGTCCCGCCCCGCTCCAAGTATTGCATGTTTTGGTAGGCTGGAGGCGTGGCTTCAGGGGAGGAGACTGAAGAAAGGAGTTGGGACTTTTGAATTGTGTCTCTTCAAAATGTAGCCTGCTCGAGCCATTTTTCTAACATCTCAGACCCCACCTTTAAGAGGGATGTGTGTGTTTGAAACATGTAAAGTAAGAACAAATGTTAAATATCAGTGTTTCTGTTACTGGTGTCACATTATTAGAATCAGTTGAAGGATGAATTGCTCTGTCGATTTTTACAAAAGCTTTAAGTTGTGAAATACTCAAGGACTATGAATGGGTTACAAAGAAGTAACTTAAGAAACTGAATGTAGATTAATTTTGGCTAATGTTTTATTTTTCTGCAACTTCAGATCTGGAGTTGGAGTAAAGGATGGAAGTAGGAATACCAGAAATAAACCTCGGTCTTCAGCTTCTTCCTTTTTCGGTTACAAATTGTGTTAATTGTTTGTTCTTTATATGCAGGTGGTTTTTTGTACATAACTGAAATTAAAAAAAAAAAAAAAAAAAATTCATTCAGATTAAACAGGTAATTTCATGACATATTCAACCTGTTCATGATAAAACTATTATGTTTAACGCTATTCATTAACATACAAACAGAAACACATTGCTCATAATGGAATCTAGTTGAATGTTTGCTATAATTCCATGTATTCCTGATGAGACTGTTACCTCCAGCAGGAATTTCCCTTTCCGAGTGTTTTCTATGAGGTGAGTGACCAGACCAGATGGAAAGCGAATGATGAGAGAGCCGCATTTGGGTTTTTTTGGGTGAGGGCACAGTAGGTACGATCCCAACACGTCGTCTGCGAGCAGGGAGTAGCTGCTGTCACTGCAAAACAACAACATTTTCTTTCAAAACGTCTGATGCGTTCGAGGGACAACGGCGTCCAAACAGATGTATAGTCAGCGGGTAGCACTCACGTTGCGATCCCAGCCCAGCACCACACGGCGTGAGCCAGCGCTTCTTCCGTCTCTGCCAGACTCGGAGCACGGGACCTCCTCGCTGGGGCTTTGTCGGGTTCCTTTGCTGTTTCACATTTAAGAGCAGAAATCGTGTTTATGTTTATGTTGGACGGGGTTCAAAAAGTGGAGCTGTGTTTATGAGGGAAGTTTCCCAGTGTAATCCCTGTTCAGTGTTTGCTTTAAACACAGCAGGAGAGACATGAACACAACAGTTATGAGGAAATATCCCATAAAAACAAAAGCTCATGTTTCAGCATGTTCACCTGAGTCTTGTACTGACCTGTACTTTCATACTTTGGCTGCTTTTCATTTACACATATATCACATTCCAATGTACATACAGTTTTTACGTTTATTTTTTTCTATATACAGTGCACATATTCATATAGTGCGTTTTCTATGTTATTCTATTACTGGTATTATGGGGTGGGACCTTTCTGTGTGGAGGTTCCATGTTCTCCTTGTGTCTGCGGGGGTTTTCTATGGCAGTGTTTCCCAACCTTTTTGAGCCATGGCACATATTTTACATTAGAAAAACCCCAAGGTACTCCAAACAAAAATGTCACAAAAGTATATTTATTGAAATAAAATGCAAATCTAGTCTCAATTTACGTACTCAGTGTGAAACCTAGGCCTGTTTAGTTGAACACGAATATGACATTTTTCGAACAGTACTTGTTGAATTTGTTTTGTTATTGATGATGTACTTGACAAGTGTATTTTTGTTATTTTTTGCTTTGAAAAAAAAAAAATTCTTTTCCTTTTTTCCTTGGATTTGCGTGGTGGTTTGTATATCTGCTTTGCCATTGGTTCTTTCTATTCATGAGATGTTTAGGTTCTTTCCTTTTGTTCAAAACTAAACAAACAAACAGACATTCTTGTAGGAATTGAACAAAGACACGCACAAATCTTCCTCAACAGCTCTGAGTCCCTCTCTTTTTTCTGGGTGGGGGGTACCTGGGGTTCGCAGGTAACTCATTAATCTACGCATCACTGGTGAGGGAGGTTTTATCAACAGAACGCACTGCATCGGGAGTGGTTCACTTTCACTTTTATTTTACGAAGGGAAACCGCAGACTGTTGTTGTAGAGTGGATCATTGGCGTGTGCAGTCGTATACATCTATATCACGCTGTTTGCTTACAGCACCAATCAGGTGAAACTGCATGATTTCTCACGGCACACTGTTTGGGAAACACTGCTCTGTGGGTTCTCTGGCTTCCTCCCACCATCCAAACACATGCACTGATAGGGTAATGGGTTCATCTAAATTGCTCATAGGTGTGAATGTGAGAGTGACTGTTTCTATACATTCAGCCCTGAGATGAACTAGTGACATGTCCAGAGTGAATCCTGCCTTCACCCTTAACCCTTTCATGCACAGTGGTCCCTATAGTGGACAGCGATGGCGCTTTTCCACTGTGAACCCCACACCACTCTACTCGGCACGCTTCGGCATGACATGACTCTACCCATTTGTCGGACCGGCATGGTTGTGTTTCCACTGCCAGCCGTTACTAGTCAGGACTAGTTGAAGTGGGTGGAGTTGGCAGAGTCAACACAGCCGTGCCGTCGTTTTCAGGCAACTAACAGTGTCCCGCCACGGTCAGTAAAGTAAACGACAATGATGGAGGCACTGGATGACATGGAGGCAGTACTGCTGCTGGTGTTGGCGCTGTGGTTTATTGTCACTGAAAACACCAAAAGACAGACGGCAGGTCTGTGTGGGCGATTATTTAAGATCCCTGAGCTTCGTCATGAGTATGACAACATTTCCTCTGACCAATCAGTGGACAGCACTGTTCACGTCACGTTTTAGTGCCGGCTCGGAAACAGGTATGAAAAATCATAACAGGTCCCAGGTCCAACCCCCAGTGGAAAAGGGCCGTATTGGGGTAGAGTCGAACTGCCGAGTAGAGCCGTTATGAAAGTGTGCAGTGGAATAGGGCCAATATTCTACAGCTGTTCTCTTGTATATTCATGAGTGTTGTTGTTTTAGTTCCATATCAACCAACACAGTGGACGTTTATGCACCATCCCATTCACTGACATTCATACTTTTACTGTAACTTTGCTGTTCTTAAACCTCATCTGCAGGGACATGTTTGAGTGTAAATAAATTGTTATTTGTTTTTGTTTCATATTATCTCCATGAAGTGAGTAATAACTAGTATTGGAGTATGATAAAATGTGAGAAAACCTCAGATTAGCTGCTTTAAAAATGTTTTTATTCTAGAGTTTTCACACAGTTTATCACTTTCTGAATTTGACATTTTGCCCGTTTTGGCCCCCGACCCCATGTTTGACACCTGTGCCTTAAGTCGAACCTTCCTCACACCGACACCATGACACACAGTGAGCGACTGCCCTCCACCCAACACTGAACGTCTGCTTTACCTAATCAACTCTCTGAACCTCGACAGCGCTTTGTGAACGCCGGGCCCACCTTGCGATGCTTTGAGTCGCTCCTGAAGGCCGCGCTGTTTTAGAGGGGTGAAGGTGAAGGAGCGGTACGCCCCTGAACGCAGCACTTTGTTGCGAATGGCTTTCTTGCGCATCAGTGAAGGGGAGGAGGTGGAGAATGTGTCATCTTGGCTGCTGTGCTGGTCGTCCGAAGACTTTGAACTCTTCTGTAGACGCACGAAAAGAACATTTTTAGTGTTTCTGAAATCCCATCAACATTTACTAAATATGGGTAAATTTACCAGCTACCAAGCTGATGTTATTGCATTTGCTGCACTTATAGCCAAACACCAAATACTACTACATTGGAAGAGCCCTAAACCACCTGGCTCACAGTCCTGGTTTGAAGAGCTTATGTCTTTCTTACATCTAGAAAAAATAAAACACACTGTTAGAGGATCCTTGAAAAAAATTCTGTAAAACATGGAACTTCCTCTTTTCATATGAACCACATAAACTTAACCAACACTCAGACACTGACAGTCAGTGACACTTCCCCCATTTTCTTATTTATTTATTTATTTATTTATTTTGTATTCATTTATTAACCCTTTGATCCATAATAGTCACTCCAGTGGACATCTAATCTACAGCTGTTCTCTTCTATATTCATGGTTTTGTTGTTTTAGTTCCATATCAGCCAACACAGTGGACACTCATGCATGATCTCATACACTGACATTCATACCATTACTGTAACTTTATGTTCTAGATTAACCTGATCTACAGTAACATGTTGGAGTGTAAATCAAGTGCTAGTTGTTTTTAAACTGTAATTAACAGGGTTCTTTTTGCATATTATCTCCATGAAGTGACTCATACCGAGTATGAGAGTAGAAGTACAGGATGTAAAAATGAGAGAAAACATCTGATTAGCTGCATTAAATTATTCAAGTATGTCACTTTCTGATATTGTTTCAAAAATTAAACACAGTGTACAAATGAGTGGACATTTTTGTAACTCCATAAAAAAATAGTTTCATTCAAAAAAATCACGTTATTTTTTTCAGGCCTAAAGAGGAATAAAAAACACTAAGGACAAAAAAAACTTAAGGTTTTCATGATTTATACATCAAATGGTTACTTTTTTTGTACGTGTGTGTATGTATATATGTACATAGTTATGCATGTATACAATGTGCAGGTTATCTTGTCTTTTCCATGCAGTTTATCTATGTGCTTTCAATATAGATGGGAAAAGGGTGGTGGGAGGAGTTGGAATAGGGTGGGTGGGTAGTTGAACAGGTTAAGATGTTTGTGTTTAAATTCTTGAAAAATGCCAAACCTAAGACTTGTAACCATTTTTCACTTTGTATTAACATGTGTGGTTTGATCAATAAACACTTTTTTTTTTAAATCATTTAGTAAATATGTGATCACATGATGTGCACCAGGGGTAGGGCTGTGCAATTAATCGAATTTTGATCACAATTTTGATTTTGTTGTCAAATGATCTCAAAGCTCATGCAATTGAGTCTGAAACAATTTATTTTCTGTTTTTCTTTACACAATTTCTGAAAGACGCACATGTGCAATGCTTTCCTGCCAAACAGCTGTAAAGTACATATTTGTAGCCAAAATTTATTTTCAATTTGAATGTTTTGCCTAAAGAATCAATAATAAAGTGTTTTTTGAGAGAGAGAAATGCTGAATAAATGCATTGTGACACTCAAAATTAATTGTTTGAATAATCATGATTTCAATATTGACCAAAATAATCGTGATATTGATTTTTTTTTCCATAATCGAGCAGCCCAAACCAGGGGTCTCAACATACGACCCATGGGCCAAACAAGGCCTGCAAAGGATCCAATCCAGCCCATGGGACACATTTGTGAAATAAAAAAAACACACAAACTGACAATATTAACAGTCAGACTCCTTGTAAGTGTCAGGTAACATTGTTTTTGTCACATCCAGGGAGGAGTCACATGAGGGTAGTAGGTCAGTGAAGCAGTAAAATCAGCTGTTCTTTACCTGGTGAATGAATGAACTGGGATGGTGTGTGTGCGTGTGTGTGTGTGTGTGTGGGGGGGGGGGGGTCTACTCTGCTGAGGTTTGTAAGTATTATGACATTATTTCACAGTTTGTGTTTTTAGCCTTAAAGGTGCAGTATGCAGGAAATGTATCTAAAGTAATCAGAAAATGGTCCTGATGTGTCACCAGGCATTTAGGAAACATGTTCACGTCACATACTTATACCACTGACAACCGTTGTGCTGCCAGAATATTCTCATTTGAAAAGCGAACTTGCAGCCCCCAACTTATGTTTATGTTGTCATGTCGTGTTTTGGCCTGTTGCACCACCCTCCAGTTATCACCCAATCAGAAGTCAGTAGTGTTTGGGCATCCAGGTGTCCAGCTCCGCTTAATTGTTGGTCACTGAGCTGCTGCTACGGTGTCTGACAATACGTCCAACGTTGTCAGACCTAAAAGGCCTCATTACGAGTCTGAAATACGCCGTGACAAAGTCCAAAACAGAACAAGGATCTGTATTGGAGATGCATTTGAGAAACGGAGACAGCTGAAAACAGAGGAATCTGAAGACTGACGCCGAAGTTGCTAATTTTGTCCTGGACAGGTAAGATTCAGCCAAGTTTGGCTAACCTATTTATACTTAATGTAGACATGGACAAAATGTTCTCTACAGTCCAACGAAGTTATACAAGTTCATACATCGTAACGTTAAGTTCGCACAAAGTGCGAATATGTTACTCATCGAATTGTTTGATAAATTAAAACTGTGCTAACATTGCTAACATTAGCATTGCATTATCAGAGCCTGTTTCTCCGGCATTATGCTAAGACGCTGTGGAGAACAATTCCAACATTAGCACGGCCAGCATGGCAATGTGAAACCTAACTGAGAAATGATTGGTCATTCATTCATTCCGAATAGCCTACATTTTAGCAGCTAATGAAAACAATTTGTGTTTAGACTGGAATGAGCCATTACAGTACTACTTGTCTGTACAATTATATGTGGCCAATCGCCACTAGTTTTTCCCTTTTTTTTTGCTATACATAATTAATTCGCAAAACGTCTCGCATAAAGCATACACATAATTAATAGAGGGTCAACTTACTGCGTAGGACTCCTCACTTGTCATTGGAGTCTCCTTGCAGCAGCCTCAACGTTCTGCAAACTATCTGGCAACTTCTGGTCTGGGGGGAGGGGGGAGGGAATGCACCGCTCTACAGTCATTTGAATGGAATTGCAGTCCCAGTTTGGGCCATAAAGTGCATACTGCACCTTTAATAAACATGTGAAACAACATTCCTCTGGAGCTTAGTTTTGACCCTTGGCCACAGGGTACGGTTACGGTTTAGCACCACGTCCAGCAGGTAAAGATCCATTTTCCCCTCACTTCTACAACATTGTTTTATTAAAAGTTGCCCAACACTCCTTTTAGTTCAGGTGACACATTCAGCTCAATTTGTTCACAAGTGGGTCAGATCAGTAAAATCATATCAATAATGACAACTCCAAACTTTAGTTTTAGTGGCAAAAAAAAAAAAAAAATTACTTAATTACTTAAATGTTTACCTTTACAAACCTTTATTTTCACAGAAATTTTAAATAATCTGAATATTAACAACTTGAAATATATTGAGAAGTGCAACTTGACTAATATTCTGCCTGTTACTAAATGTTTTGTGTATTTGTAGATCCACTGTGATCTGTAAGTTGTGATGCACATGTGGAAATCTACCTAAATCCTTCCTTCAAGACAGAGACAGTGATTTATCTGAATTATGGCCATTCCAACCATTACACAACAATAAGACAACACTGGCTGTGCTCAAGGAAGATGTGTACTGCTTCCAAAGGTTTTGCAAATGTATTTCACTATGAACATGCAAACTTGTTTTGAAGGAAAAAGGTTTGTAAATGTAAGTGTGTGAAAAATGCTACTGATGCTAATATCCGTCTGTTGCATACAGTTGTTACAGTTTTATATTTCCACAACTGTGGATTTTTGCAGTTTTTCTGTCCTGTAGAACTTGTGACATGATGAGCTGGGGCATAATATTGCTAAAATTGCATGCATTAAAAAAAAAAAAAATTCAGGTTGTTCATATTATTCACATTTTTCAAAGGATAGTTTGTAGATGTAAACATTTTCATAATGTAATTTTGCTTTTTTACAATTGAGATCATATGTGGCCTCTGAACTAAACTAAGTTTGACAGCCCTGATGTACGCTCATGGATGGCCTGAACTTACTTTGCCCTCATTTTAAAATCACCGTGTGTGCCACATGTTTCCGCAAATTCCATGTATTTCATGCAGATTTTATCCAGAAATCTGTATAAAACAGTGCAGAACACAATCTGAACTCAAGCCTTTATAAGACCCAGAAATACACTGTTAAAAAAAAAAAAAAAAAAAAAAAAAAAGGTTATTAAAAAGGGCCAATACTAATTATTAATTATCTGGAGATAATCAGAGTCAGTATAAACCTGCAGTAGAAATTAAATATCTTTATTTTTTCTGTCAAATTCTGTAGAACTTGACAATATTCCCTGACAGTTTTCACCATCACCTGGTGCTTTTAGACAGACAGACAAATAAATAACTATTATTTTCTCATTCCAGTACAACTCCGGACGAGTAAACAATCAGATATTGCTTGAATTATTTTATCAAATAAAAATAACTGTGCCAACTGCTGACCCCTAAAAGATGAAGTCAGTCTGACACAAAGACCCAGTGCTATTTTTTCTGCTGTTCCCAAATGAATTTTTCCTCTCTGTTTAACCTGTCATAAGTGATTTATCACTATTTATTATATTATTCTGTGTACTTTGTGTTTCTTCAATTTAAAAAAAAAAAAAAAAAAAAATCAGGCATTTTCCTCTACTCAATTTACTGATTATGTAGATGTTCATAAAAACTCCGATTAAAGTCAATTGTCATAATAGAGAAAGAGAAAAAATGAAGAATGTTCAACTTTCTCAGCAAATCTCTCATTAACTGAACATAAACCCAGTGTATCCGTCCACTGTCATTGATCCAACTCCATGGGTTTCACTGGTGAATTGATGATGGTGTTTCCATGGCAACTACGGAGCCTCTGAACGTCCAAATGGGTCATATCTGATGCCCATGAAAAGATGAAGAACTGCATTTTACACCAGTTATTTACATGGATATAATTGGTGGGATTAGTGGATCAGAACATTGCATACTAAGGTGAGTTTGGTCACCAGTGGTTGTTTGGGTCTTTATGGGTTCATCTACAAAACTGTTCAAATTAAAGGAACTGGATTTGTGGCAGACCTTAGTCCCTGGCAACAGGCCTCTGAACGGGGCCCTCCTGAAGGACACCAGGGCGCTGACGCTGAGGGGGAAGCCGTGGTTGAGGAGGGAGGGGTTGCGGCGAGGCGTCTGTCCAGCCGAGTCCTGCTGCGCCTCCTCTGGGTGCTTCTCCAAGTACGACAGCTGGAAGCAGCGGCACAGCAGGAGGTTCAGGAACTGAGCCTGTCGGACACACACAGGAATATTAGCCCGTTTTCCAATCAGACGCCCAAAACAAACCCCCCAACTGTAATGACTGGAACCATGGTCATAAAGCAGCCTGTAAAAATAAGAAGAGGATAAGAAGACCATCAGCAGAACTGTACAAATATGTTTATGACAAAGGAGACAGCGTTTACACTGTATCCGGTGATAAATGTTTGAATGTTGGATGAAGAGAAGAATCGACAAGTGAGAGCTGTCAAGAAATAGATCTGTATTTGTGTGGACATTAAAGGGCTCATATTTAATAAACCCACTTTTATTAGTCTGTGGTTCATTTATTTGTGTATTTGGAGTTGAACAGTTCAGACAGTTTGAATCTGAACTTGTTTTAATTCCTGCGCAATTTGTTACGTCTATAACTAGTTCCGTCCCCATGTTTGCATATAGAAGGTCCAGACCTCTGATGAACATTTCTCCAGTACGACATAAC
>JAQQZY010000023.1:5049164-5069592 GCA_030068375.1 Ostorhinchus rueppellii
ACTGTTTATTTAATTCTGTAAAACCTAGAGAGGTAACCTTGTCATACAGGGCTCTACAAATAAAACTGAATATTGGCTGAAGGTACAAGAATACATTTCACTGTGCATTGTACTATGTTTAATTGTGCATGTGACAAATAAGCCCATCTTATGCCAAAACAGAGGACAATGTAAAATTAACAATATCTTAAGGATTTTCTTGTTGCAATGATGAGATCACATGTAGAAAACTGGCTGATACCAACCCATTACAGGACATCTAAAATACAAAGCTATGACTACTCTAAAGGTGGTTCACTGTGCACATGTAAAGGGTCATTAACAGTTACAGAAGACATTCTATCTACATTTGTAAAGTTGCTTCCAGTATTTGAGTCCAGCTGTTAAACATGTTTACATTTCCATGCAGTAGAAGCCTGTGGGTGAGTGGGCGGCCCACTCACCCACCCTCCACCAATGCTCCAACGTACCTTAGATGCAACAGGCTGCTTCCCCATGGCAAAAGTTCCAGAAAGGCCCTTACCCTTCAGCTGCACAGGGCGAACACAAAGTGGAAAGCACATTTTAGTGACAAGCAGTGAAATTACATTTCAACTGACCCAAAAAAAAAAAAAAGAAGTACCCGTTTGATGGTGCCATTGTCCACATGTTTCTTTAATGCCCTCTTGATCAGGAACTTCTTCTTATCGAGCTCCATCCCCGGGTATTTCTTCACAATAAATTTAATGACTGATTGGTATGAAACCCCAGATCTGTTATTACAAGCCTGCAAAAGACGAATGTACGTCTTTAAACCAAAATATAAAATACAACTGGTTCCATTACAGGAAGAGGCTGCATACGTCAGGATGTTTGATGCTACACGTTTGAACATACCGTAATAGCCTCAACCAGGATATTATCCAATTTGTGCTGAGTGCCTGCAAAGTTTGAGACGGGAACCTTTTTGCTTGCAGCAACACTGGCCCATGCTGGAATAGTCCTTTTCACCTTCTTGGCTTTGGTTTTCTCGTATTTGTATCCATCCTTTAACCTGTTGCCAAGAGGAGTGAGACAAGTTTAAGTTGAGCTGCTCATTTCTTTAAGAGCGATATTTCACTGTGATCGTTACCACCCTTATCTTTATCACATCCTCACCTTAGTAGGAGAACATAGCAGTGTGTTGCGCACTGTCCAGCGGCGCAGTCCTTGCATTTGTCACTGTCCATTTGTCACCGCCGGAAAAGACAAAATGAAGTTTCAGAACATCTGTCTTAATGATCATCAGAGTAGTTTAACTACACTAGTCTGCTGTGTGCAGGAAGGTTGTGTGTTAGGACATGTTCTCCTATTTAGTATCACATTAGTGCGTTTACTGTCATGCTGACAGTCGGACAGCAGAGACCATCGCCACCATCTGATCCTGTCACTCGTATTTATAAATAAAATGTTTCTTGACTCTCTCATTTTACAAATGAAATACGGTGAAATTATTTTATATTGAACAGAAGTGTTTTTATTACGTAAAGACCGTCTGATATGATGCTTTTTATCATTCAATTTTCTTGTTGCATAGTGCTACCAAGGGAAAATTAAATGCAAGTTTCAAGTGACTCCTCGAACTAGTACATGGAATAGAGTAATATTAATAAAAATAGAGCCAATATAAAATGAATACATGCGAGTAATATTTTAATAATCAAATAACATAAGTTTGTAATGAGTTTTATACAGCCACAAATCTTATGATTTTAAAAAAAACTTTCATTTTATTTTATGATTTTCTCTCAGTTTGAAGCGACTGGAAAAGTGCCATCAGCTTGCTAGCTACTGTTAGCTGATAGTTTAGTTAAAAAAATAAAATAAAATCATATTTTGTCACTACTTAAAAAGTAAAGCCTTTATATTCAAGCTCCTCGAGTGTCAGGAGATGCAGAAAATTATTTAGAAATACAAGGGACAGGAAGAAGTATTGTTCCATGTGTAGGACGAATGGATACAGATCAGGTTGTGACAAACAACATCAAAGTTACAAATTAGAAGCCTGAAAAATCAGGTTAATGTTTGGAGTTTCACTTGAATTTCTAAATTCTCTACACTGACGTTGTGTGGGAGTTGCTTTTAAAACAATGTTATGGGAAGGAATTTAACACAGACTTGGAAGTGTCTGACTCTACAAGCATTTTCCACTATTAATTTCACATTATTAAGTTGAATTGTTATATATCAGTAACATTTCCCTCAGCCATAGGTTACATATTTAATTATGTTTTTACGTGGTTGATCCTAGTATTTGAAGTGCACGGCAGCCACTGACTGATACGAAAGCCAATACACGTTTTCTAACTTATTTGATTAAACAGCAAGTAACTACAAACAACAAATATGACACCAAATTGCTGACCTTAAAATGGACATCAATATTTAGTAATTGTGGTTTTAGTCCAGTTCATACTACATTAATTACTTTTTATTGTGTAGACCAGCTAATGTGTTGAGAGCTACTGGAAACATGAATTTCCCTCAGGGGATAAATAAAATGTCTGTCTAAACAAGCTTATATTTATTGCCATTATGTCGACAGCCCCTGTGCGCTTATTTTAAAGAAATGGAAAGTGTTTGTATTATTACACAGCAGCCAACTGACAAGGCTGCTCGCCACAGTCTATTCTGTCTGTCACTTTTGTTTGGAGATTTGGCAAAAATAATCACTGGCTGATGGCAAGTTAAGTGATTATTTCAGATTCACTTTATTAACCCCTAGTGGAAATTCATCGAATCATTATGTCATCAATTCAACTTGCCATTTTTACTGCTCAGCCAAATGTTCAAATATTTACTGCAAATGTTAACACATGGGCTGGTACATCTGTCTGATGTGTGGGAATAAGTGTGTGCTTTGGATGAGTTACTTCTTTTGGAAATACAGCCCTGCGACTGTGAAGGGAGCAGTCTGCTGTTATCCGGCAGAGGTAAGGATAATAAAAACAGATAAAAGTGCTATCAAAGTGAAATATCGCAATGTTCAGGCTCAAAGATGCATAAAATCCACCAAGAAACTCACTCTTTATTCTCTTTGTTATCTGATGCTTTAGGTTCTGCTTCTCCACTGTCTTCTTTCTCTCCATTCTCTGTGGGCTCTGTCACATCCGTAGCTTCAGCTTCCTCCATCTCAGCTGGTTCTGCAGCAGCAGAAGATGCAGCAGGCTCCTCATCAGCAGACGACTCTTTGGTGGTCGCTTCAGGATCTGACAGGAGTTTCAGGAAAGAAGAACAAGAAAATTAGGAAACTGTTGGGAATAAAACCCATTTTTGATCAATGATGGTGTGCTGACATTTGAAGTATGCAGTAACTGTAGCTTTTTAAACTTAACTGTAATGTTATGAGCAGTTGCATTCGACACTGGCATGGTTTTCAATTAAGAGTAGCCAATCTGGGATAATTTCACAAATAAAACTGCAGAATTTTGACTCCTATTGAACAGTGTGTTCATCAGCGTTACACAGGTCTTTGATGGAATGTTCTATTTTTCTATGATGACTTCTGAGCTGTCTGATATTCAACACCTGATGCTCCACAAGTGCTAAACTGGTTTCAGATTAGGTGACATGTTAGTTTGAAGTAACACTTTTACAGTCAATGTGCCTGAAGCGTAAAGATTTTGAAGACCAGCCATCCCTGCAAATGCTTGATTATGGTATAAAATGGAATCCACAGTTCCACAGATGAATTTGAGCTCACAGGCACCTGCAGCATCATGCAACACAAAGCCATGACATTAACAGCATGTTCAACTTCAGGCACCACTCTTCATCAGTTCATAGCCATGCCTAGTATGTCTCATCAGATCCAAACAGAGGGATTTTTTGTCCATATTAAATCAGCCCTGGTGCACAGTACAAATAAATGGATGTTATAACTAAAACAGTTTTGGCATCTAAACCACAAAATCATCTCAAGTATATTATGTAGTAGATGCTCCTCTTCAGCCACTGTTTGAACAACACAGATCTACTCCAGCTTCCTGTCATGAGTTGCAGTGGCTGTGCGCATGCGTAGAATTGATGTGACATGATAATTAGGGATTGAACGCGATCCAGATGCTCAGACATATCCTTAATTTTAATTAAGTAAAAAACAAAACAAAAAAACGCTGTTCATAAATCCCAAACCTCACACAAATCTCGAGTCTGTGGTCCAGTTTTCAAGTCACTGTATGTGTGCGAGTTAAAAACGAGTGCCAGTCTTAAAGTTCAGTCCCATCTCTGCCAGGGGCCTTAATGTGAGGCCTCACCTTTCTCTGCTGCAGCGGAGGGGGCCTTCTCCTGGGTCGGAGTCGCTGCTGCTCGGCGAATGGGCATCACACTAGATTTCACCTGTTTAAAGAACACAGTGTAATTTAACACCCAAGAGGCACTTCATCGGGTTAAGTGGAGATATGTTCCAACCGTGTGGTGTAAAATGGCCAAACCACCAAACCCACTTTCATTCATTGGCGCCCACTAACTCGTGTATAATGAGGAAATAAGAGCTCGTCCTTCTCACAGCGCAGACTAGTTTCCAGCCGGTGCACTACTATCTGTAATATCCGCACATCTTCAGGCGTGCTTTTTCACCTTTACAGTGCATCACAAGAAGATGAGTTGCCAGATTTCTCGGGAAATTTCGCCATTTTGTTCGTAGGTTCGTATACACGTAATGGCGTCGTACAAGGGAGATAAAATTCATTTCATCCCCATTGAGCAAACGTTTGCGGTTATTTCCAGTTTAGCATTCATGCAAACATGCATTTAGCAAAAAAGTCATCACTGCACATATGAAACTTACCTTGAAACAGTCGAGAATATGTGATATAGTTGGAAGTAAAATTCTGCACGATCCTTTATTTAGATTTGTTTGCGCGCCCCGCCCATCAAAACCGTTGGTGACGTCACTGCGTCAAACAACGCGTCGGAGGATTCCCACTGTCATGGCCGCTACGCTAAATGTTCAACATAATTTAAAAATCATAACATAAATCATGCACTGGATGGTTTTAGGTTACATAAGCTATTATGTGGCTCTTCAGTACACTAAAGTCCATCTTTAGTTTTAACTTGTTATCGGTATTGCGCCCATTGTCACAAACCAATTACAATTGTTCCGACGTGAACTACAGCTCGGGTAAAACAGTAGCAGAAAGTCTATAGCTGAGGCTCACGGGAAATGCAGTTAAGCTTTCGGCAGAATCATGACCAAGACAAATGGAACATTTTGATGCTACTGGGTCAAGTTACAACACTTTGAAACCCTATGAAAGTTATAAAACTACCGTTAGAGAATATCATTTTCATTGTGTAAGGTGATATATTCTTTTTAAAACCACAAAAAAAGCAGCTTTGGGCATTAAACCACTTTCCTTCAGCTTCTGCTAAATAAATGCATAACATACACACATAAAAATAAAAATGGATCAAGACAAGGAAACCATACATTTTGAAACTGCTGTACTAACACCAAGAGCCAAAACATTAATTCTGCATCAGGTTTGAACAATTCTTGATGCTTTAACGGTTCAGTGAACCAATTGGTTGGCTCTCTTTGAATCCCAGAGCAGCTGCCAGATGGGCTTGCTCAGCTGCTCTTCCTCCAGGTCAGGTCAAACACCTCCACTGCTCTTCTTCTTAGGCCATTTAGGTGATGTCCAAAGCAGGAAAACTGAAATAGTGCCCCAGTTAATTATACACACATTAAAACAGGCACAGTATTATCAAACATAAAACATCTAATAAGACATTTAGTCAAACAGCAAACACAAGAATAATCATCAGAATCATCTTTTCAAATACGTTTTTTGTCTTTAATGTATTTACAAGCTTTTAATTTGCTCTGTAGGTCTGAAGTATTACAAGCATTTCATGTTCACTGACTCTGGCCATTTGCTTTTTAAAGTTGCATTTTGCTCATTTCAGTTGAATGTATCCGGTTTGTTCGTCTGCGTCGTTTTTGACAGTTCTGTGGACTGACTCACTTCGCTTCTCGACTGCACACTTTTACCTCCCATGGAGGTTTTTGTACACATCACATAGAGCAAGCAAAGGCTGAGGGAACACTTCCTAGTCATCAGGAGACAACCTTTGACTTCAAGCGTCATACATGGACAACATTAATAGTTCCTGTCCGCTTATCTCTGCTTCCCCTTCATCCCAAAATAATTTTGTTTTACCCTGTTTTAAACCAAACAGTGTGGAATCCAGGGAGGCTATTTATCTCACAATTATTATTTTGTTATTATAATTAATTATATTGTTATTTCTGTTGTCAGGTTCTCACTGTGAGCATCTGCAAATGTTAAATAACTTTCATATTTGCAGTCCTTAAAAAAATAATAAATTAAAGAGTCCAGAACCTATGTATCTTTTAAGTCTCTTCTTAAAAAGTAACAAAACAAAAGTAAGTTAAAATTTAAAACAAAAATATTTTCTATGTATAATACAGGTATTTAGTGCTTCCACTGTTGGAATCCAAACTCAAAATGGCGGCATGTTTCAGAACCGTACCGCAGAAAAAAATTCCAGCCGTAAACATGTCGTCCTGCTCATACACCCATTTTGAATTTTTGTTTGTTCTGCTGAAAGGATGCAGTTCTACTAAGTCTGAGTCCCAGGGTGTCTCTCTTGTCAATTATCTTCCGACTCCTCCTCCGCCTCCCGCAGCCAGGTGAAGAAGGCCGTGACAGACTTGAGGGCCACACCCTTCCCCTGCTGCTCAGCGGGGTCTTTGCTCGTTTCCCACTTGTAGAAAGCGTCCTCTGAGATGACGTCCTCATCATACAGACAGTCAAAGAACATCCGGAGAAGGTCTGGAAGGTGGAGGGAAAACATATCGGTCACAGAAATTCACAAGAGAGACGGGGCCTGACAGAGGGGCCGATGGGTGAAGCAGCCAAATACTTTGTCTTTCATTTAGATCAGAAGTGCATGATTCACTGAGTTTAATTTAAACTTTGTAAAACCTACATAAGGCTATTATCATGACAATTTAAGACCTATTTCATATTTACGTTGGTAAAAAAGTACCAAATATCTGGGTTTTAACTGAGTGTTCCCAAAGGCTTCATGTGTTTCTCAAGCCAGATCCCATTCCTCTCCCTCTCTCATTGTCTTGCCTTTATCCATATTAGATGGAGTCAGTATTAGCAGAAACACTGGCTGAGTGTGTGCCATTAAATTACAACCACACTGCATAGTTTGCATTAGTGGTTATTGGTTAACAACGCAAATTTTTCTCAACAGAGAAAGTGAGGATGAAGATTGAGCAACTTTACAAAAAATTGAATTTTTCAATGTGCAGTGTTTGAAATTAGGGAGATCTATTTGCAGAAATGTGATATAATATTAAAGATAAAATACTTTCAGGTGCATAATCACATGAAACATAAAACAAGAGGTATTCAGCTGGTTGTGATTTGTGTCCTCACCACACTATATGTAACTAATGCTACGCAATGCACAATGAAGACTTGACAATGTTGGATTCAAGACATTTTCAGGTCTTACATTTTCCAAATGTTTTAAGAATGTGCAGTCCTTTTGTAAAGACGAAGCATTATGTTCTTTCTGCAAATGCCAATAATCTCTATCCTGACATTAACCTCACCAAGGTTTACAACAAATGATAAAAAGACTTCACTTATTTTTTGGTTATGGCTTAACAGTGCTTTTCACAGAAGTATAAACTGGTCTGGGACTGTTGAGAGGTGGGAGGAGGATAAAGGATGTCTAAGAGGATACAAGGAACCCAATACAGTTATGCTGCAAAACATGCCTTTTCACTTCTTCCTCTGAACTTTGCATGAGGATTTATTAAATAAATCCTTCACTAATCTGACTTAAGTGAGTAAAGGTTTTCCTTATCGACAGTTGAATCATAAAATTGGCAAACTATGATTAGAACAAGTTTCCATTTCAAATTTAAGGCAGATGTGAAAAAAATCCAGTGTTCAATTATAAGTGTCCTCAATAGCCATTTGACAAACTTGTTTTAATCCTGCAAATAGTGCTGTACTCATGTATTTTGTTGCGAGTTGCAACTAATATGCTAAGATTGCTGTTAAAAAAAAACCAAAACTTAAAAGCTAACACCAGCACCAGCTTGCTGAATTACAAAATCAGAGCCTTCAAGGCACCCGTAGAGCATCACCTCAAGGCAGGAGGAGTCACCCAACCCAGGATGAGGACTTACTTGGAGGCTGATCAAGGGTGACGATCAGCGCCTGAAGTGCATAAAGTGCTTGCAGCTGTCGCTCAGTGTCTGAGTTAAGGTACTTGAGTAATACAGGCAATCTCCTCTGGATGATGGCCGTGTCCACTCGACATTGACAGGTGTTATCATCTGTGCAGGAGGCAGAGTGAGTTTGGCAGAGTGTAAATATTGTAAATCAGTGAAGCGATTTGGGGCGAATAAGGGCGTTTCTCTTCCAGGTGGTGGAGTGCTTACCTTTCACTGCTGCCTTACACACAGCCGTCATCAGAGCCCGCAGGAAGGGAGACGAGCTCATCTGAGATTCATCCAGGTTTGCCTGGGAAATGGAGCGCATACGCAGGTGAACACAAAACAAGTTTGTCAATTTCATACAGTTCATCACATCTTACTGTAGCACACTGTTACTGAAGAACAAGAAACAGTAAGAACACAACATGTTGAAAAGGGCTATGACAACTGAACAGACACATACTAGTATTGGGTTGTCAAGACCAATGTCGACGCTCGACACCCCTGCTGTTTCTTTTCACAGAAATGTTTTTAAAAAGACATATTAAATGTTGGTATCCTTGTAAGTGACTGGACTTGGAATTTGTCAGTCTAGCAACATTTCTTTTGGTTTTTTAGCTGTATTGTATTATGATACACAGAGGTCAGAATGTGGGAAGTCTCGTCTTAAAATAACCTAAATCTGCTTGTAATAAGACGATGTGATGACAGTTTTTCTCTAAGGTCCTTACATCCTTCTCTTCTGACATCT
Source organism: Ostorhinchus rueppellii (assembly GCA_030068375.1). Lineage (NCBI taxonomy): Eukaryota > Metazoa > Chordata > Actinopteri > Kurtiformes > Apogonidae > Ostorhinchus > Ostorhinchus rueppellii. The sequence continues at coordinate 5,058,149 of JAQQZY010000023.1, forward strand.
ACAAAGTCAATTTTTTTGTAACCGTATGACAAGAGAGCACATGTTGTACTTTTATCATTCCTTTCCCCATTCAGAAAAATCCAACTCAGAGATAACTTCCAGCTGCAGGATTCTTAGATACATTTCTTTTTCCTTCTTTGTCGTCTTTAAAGTAAAAAGGATGTTTTTACAGATATACGAGTGGAAACCTGAGACACATTTCCTACAAAGGGGGACAAAAGAGTAAATCTCGAGTTCGTACATGTAGGTCACTTCAGGTTAATATTTGTTACTGTGTACTGGTGGGAGTCGGTCGGTGAATACACACACACGGAGGACATCTGTGATGGATGTAGTAGGTGGATCAATAATGGGTGTAAGTATTTGGGTGACATTTCCACTGCATCTTCTTATAAACAACACTGTAAATACTGAGTTCAGAGGTATCCATTTTTAATTCTGGACAACGGTTCAGTGAGTGTGACATTGTCAGGTCAGGATTGTGATCTGGTACTGGGCACATTTGAAGAACGCCAAAAAAAAAAAAAAAAGTAGTAACTGCACTAATCTTCAGTATGAACATGGCGTTTGAAAATCCTGAGTTGGGTACTGCTTGTCCACAGTGAATCAGATGGACTTTACTTCTTTTCCCTAAGTTGCTCGTGTCAATATAAGCACAATTTTTGTAGGAAATGCAGCATAAAGAGTCCACTGATCTTGTAATGCTTGTGTCATATGTATGTGTGATGGTTCATACCTCTACCCAGTCAAAGATCTGCTCGTCACTGGCCATGTCCTCCAGCAGGAGTCTCTCCAGCTGCCGGCTCAGCTCCTCAGGAGACAAGATCTTTTTAGACAGAGCAGCCTCAGGACCGGAGCCGTCCGACAAAACGAACTGAAGTTTCTGTTTGTGTCAGTACAAGAGGACAGTGTTATGACAAGGAAGAAGTGACGGTAGGACAGACAGAGGAAATGGGAAGAGAAGAAGGAAGTTGTTGGGCTAAAAATACATCAGGGAAGCTGAGTGATGACGGCGTCAGTGGAGGATGTTATCGCCAACCTGTTGTGAGATGAATGTCTGGACGTCTTCTCCCTCAGGTAGGATGTCAGTCCAGTTGAGGCCAGATTCTCTCCACAAAGACCCCACAGTCCTATGGCTCTGTGGACATAAAACAAAGCAACATGACTTCTCTGAATACCTTGTTTCTTTTTATCCATTTGCATCATTAGGGAAAACAATTTCAGTGGCAGAGTGAAATGCAGTTGTTTTACTGGAGTCTAAATGAATCACTGAGATGTGGATGTTGGATAATTTCTGGAAAATTATAATTGATCACTCTCCTACTTAGAGCAGACAGAATAAATATATGTCGTTACTTACCATTTGTTTGCATAGTATGTGCAGTATTTCAGAAATTAAGATCCCAGCTCTTCCCACAGGAAGCAAAGGTTTGCTTAATTCACTGCCAAAAAACACAGACGGCACAAATTAGATTTTGCAGCAGGGACTGGGAAAAAAAATTACTTTATTGTGACTCAAGATGTGGTAAAATGGGAGTCTAAAGACATACGATACAGACATTGACTTGTTTTCTAGGTAACTCATCTCTATTATCAAACTTCAGCTTGTTTGAAAAAAAAAAAAAAGATGTTTTTGTAAGTGAACAAAGTATTTAGTGATTCCATCCACTAAGGGAAGTAAAAGGTAAGACAAATCAGCGTTTCAGCAGGTTTTAACAAGACAGATTTAAGACCCTTTAACATTATTATGAACAAAATTTATGACCGGTTTCATACTGGCAAAGGAGTACAGAGGATATAGAAAAGATACACGTTAGTGTTACTGTGCTGCCCTCAATCAACATCTGGATTAAATCTCACTTAATCCCCATCTAGAGTAAGTGACATTAACAGGAACCATTTTCACTCATTATTAGTACTAGAAGTAGTAGTAAGAAGTCGTTTCTCCTACTTCTAAATGTATAGTAAACGTAGGTTGCTGATAAATTTTGCATTAGATGTTACTGTTTCGATGTGTTTGTAGTTTTGTTACAGCTTGATGAATTCAAATAAACATGAGACTGAACACATGCATAACAAACATTTACTTCATATTACTAGATATTTTAAGATTTGGCAAAAGTCTATTGAAGACATTTCTAAGATAAGAAATCATGCATTTAAGATTTAAAGGAGTGACATTTTGGTTTTTTAAATGGAATTGCGTATTTTCAAACATTTCCCTGTGGTCTACATCAACTGTAAATGCTCTGCTTGGCTCTGAATTCTTCATTCATTCAACTCCACAGGTCCATCTTCAATTCTATTTCTGAGTAATGACACCAGAAAGGTGGTTTGGAGCGCTGGCCCTTTAAATGCACACGAGTCACTTCATGCCCCACCTCCTCCAGATTGTTGACTGTGCTTTCTGTCCTGTTCAGCCACTTGTGTTCATTAATACAACTGACTGTACATTTTAGGTAATCATCTTTAAGTTTGGACATATTTTCCACTCGCTTTTTGTGGAAATCAATATAAAAATAGCTTTGCAGCAGCTGGAGGGCTCAAATTCAAACTGCATGAACTATTAGGATCCAAATACACAAATAAATGAACCATAGACTAATAAGAGTGGGTTTAGATAAACATAACCCCTATAAAGTAAACCTGGGAGGTCCACAAACTGCATGACACATATTGCACTAGTGAGGGTGATGAAAACAAAAACTAATGAAAGTGCTAAACAAAATCAAGTTCCATTTTCAATTGAGTGGAGAGATTACACCACAGTTTATACAACGTTTCCTGTGACACACAAAGTACCTAAATGGCTTGTTAGAAAATGTTCCTTTACCTAAAGAGCTCTCTCATAGAGAAGCCCCCTTCTTTCAGGACAGGGCTGAGCAGCTCAGCCAGGTATAGCCAGATATGGGGAATGTCGATGGCCATGTCGTCCGCTTGTTCCAGTGTCTCCACAAACCTGACAATACACAAGGAAAACACTGTTAGGTCACACCGTCACCATGCACAAACAAGTAACAATCTCAGAGACCTGTCTTGTTCTCTTTTGTAGACCCTTGATAAGTAATTACTGTAAGTCTGTTTTATCACTGAGGTCATGCAGCATCATCAAGCAGGAAGTAGGATAAGCTTTAAAAAAGGTTTTTCCTCAGTCTCTTGTATTTAGTATCAAACAATGTGGAGAATTTTCAGTGGATAATGGAGTCAATCGCTGTATTATTCACTCATTTGATGATAGAGTACAAGTCAGCAGACATCTATGTAAATGAAAATGAGACTGGAACTTTAACGAGTAACATTAATGATGATTATTTGTGTTTTATTTAATGATTCCATTTAACTAAAAAACATATAATACTGAATTACAACAAAAAATAACTTCCAGTTCTCATCTTTGACAGAGCAGTTTCTTTTTTTTCTTTGCACATGGCAAGTATTACCTTCAGATTATTGCAAGATGTCAGGTAAATTCCAGAACTCGCCAGTGACCTTAATTACACAAGTAAATTACAGATTGTATTTCTGCACACACAGGTCCTGCTGTTCCATTAGTTCTATTTCACCTGTCAATAGGTATTTGTTTTTCCACGCAGCTCTATTTTGCTTTTGAAGGTGGAGATATATGGTGGTTGAGTGAAAGTGCAAAATCTCAAAAGATGAAGCGATGGTTAACGTGCATGACAGTTATCCAGTAACGATAACTTTTCTATGCAATACTTGTATAAATGCACTGCACAACACACAACCATTACCCCCCCACCCCCCAGGTCAACAGGTAATACTAGTTCCATGTGAGCAGGGCTTTAATTTTACTTTTCAACACAATACAAACGAGGCTATTAAACTCTTATTTTTGAATTTATTTAAATATTACAACCATCAGGAATATTTATTAAAACACATGTGAATATTGAAAATGGTACAAATGTTACCTGAACCAGTGGACAGTTTGAAATATTTCTTTCTTGTCAATATTAAACAAGACTTTCACTAATGGGCTCCTTCCCATAGAAGTATTTACAGTACAAGGAGAGGAATGGTATAAAATGGGACCAGGACATGCATTAACATCTTGCCTTCTGTACCATATCAAAGGTCTTGCCCTTTTCTGTTTTGTGTATACATTACAGCTGTGGTTCTACACTTAACTCCCTGTCCTTCCTTCCTGTGAGAGGATTTGAACACATGACATGGTGCAGACATCAGGAGGACTAACCCTCTGTAGAACTGGGCTTTGGGCAGGGTTCCCTGCTGCACCAGCTGGAACAGGAGCTGGCCCATGTGGTCCCGTGTTATCTGACTGCGCTCCAACGTTGACTCCACTCCAACACGAACAAAGATGTGGAGCTGAGAGCCCAAGTCAAGTTCGTCCACACACTGGACGGCCTCCTGCAGGAGAGAGGCAAGGTGAGACCAGGAAAGAAGAAGTTCAACATCCATCTGTTTGACAGGTCTACTCGATTCAATCATTCTTTGATATAAACCTCTACCTTGTAATCGTTTATGTGCAAGAACTCGTCAATGATGGACTTAGATTTTCTCTCAATCTCCTCCTCAGTTAGGGCAGGTCTGTCTGGGATCTGGGTCACAGGCTCAGGTTTTACTGTGGACAGAATATAACAGTCACTACAGGGTTTATATGAAGAACAAGCAAGTTTACATAATCTACAGCCACATGAAAACAATAACAATGTCCTGATTTTAATTGTAAAAATAAATAAATTAAATGTTTTTTAAAGTATGTAAAATACTACATCTGCATGTAGACATTTATGAATTCTCATGTGTGGAGATATTTCGTAACATTGTTCACATAATTTTTTTGTAAAATAATATTCATGAGTGTGGATGGAGGACAAGGGTTCATTCAGTCTGGTAAAATTAAATCTTGGCACTTCTGCTTAGTTTCAGTCAAAATGTGGTGAATAGTTCTCGTTTTGGTTTGGTGCATCCAGTCTTGTCTGGACTGTTTATCTCACCAGGCTCCCTGACTCGGCTGCGCTCTGACTCTGTTTTGTCCTCGGTGACACTCGGTCTCCGGGGCTCGGCGCCCTCCCGCTCCCGGTCTCGTCGAGGCTCCTCTGGGGTTTGGGTATCGAGTAGCTCTTTGGAACTGCTTCCCCTGATGAACGGACCAGGCCGTGACGACGGGGCAGAGATCAGTGGCTTCTCGTTGCGTTCCCTCCCTGTACTACTACGACTGCTGCAAGGGTGAATAAATCAAACTGTTACTGTGCATCTGTGTCAGAAACATAAGCCTTAATACAAGTTACAATCCTCCAGTTAAAGTTTTGATATAAACTGTGTATAGACTGTATATAAAGATGGACACAGAAGTGAAACCAAAACATCTCAAAAACTACAACTACGATGATTAAATAAAGCCACTTTCAGACTGTTTGGTATTAAACTGTCACTTCTGATTAGTTTATCTGTATTTTTTTTATAACTTAAAAAAAAATCCAGTTTTTAAAAGTTAATGTTAGAAAACACAGGTGATAAAAAGCTGTTGTGATCAACTAGAATCCATCAGAAATCCGGCAGCCAGTGGTTGTGCGAGGCAGCTCCCATGACAATGAGGAAACAGTATCAAAGCATCCATGTTTGTATACAGTCTGCCTCTTTCCTGAATACAGAGAGAACTTTACCTTCCCAGAGATCTCCTGGAGTCAAAGTCTGGAGGAGTGCTGGAGGGCTGTGCTGGCGGAGTTGACTGCAGTGCGGAGTACCGATTGAGGCTTGTTCCCGTTGTTCGAGACAGTTCTGTGAAATGTTTTACGAGTCAAGAACAGAAATCACCATGACATCAATTACAATGAATCACCAGAGTCACTGTGGATCCAGTCAAATGAGTCGTGAGCCAGGAAACGCATTCTCATAGGTCAGCTATAGCTACAAACAGACCCACAGAAGTGACTTCCCAGGAATAAAAGAATTACTGTCATACTGTCAGGGTTAAAACATATGTGTTGTCCTATTGCTCAGTTGGAGAGACCATTATTTAAAAAAGACAGATGGACGTAGGGTGGTTTGAGTTCCTCTCCAGGTTAGTTTTGCGGTTTTAATACAATGTAAACACTTACCTGTGTCACTGGCTTTGGCTCCTCCACTGCTGCCCTTCACCCATGTGACTTGAGCCCGTGGACCTAACTGGATCTTCTCATCCATCTGAGGCTGTGGATGGACAAACATTTAACATTAAGCAACAGCATTACATTGATTAAGTAGGTAAGGAAAACCGATAGCAACACACAATAGCGGACAACAAAAATGACCCAAACATTATCCAAAAAAAAAAAAAAAAAAATCACCTACAGGATATCTACTCCAATAGTTTGAGCTGCAATTATTCTCAGCAGATATCTAACAAAACCTGTCATTCAGAAAGTTACCTCAGGACAGGTACAGAGGGGAATTTATCAACTGCTTTTATTGATGGTAACATGTTTATCTGACAGCAGTGCACCTCAAAACAATGGCATGACTACTCGTGTGTCTAAACTGTTGGAAACTTGTAACAATAAGGAGTGATAGTTGAGTGAAGGAAAGAGCCCCAAGTGTAGCTTCATGTCACAAGGAAACTCGATGATGTTGTCTATAAAATGTGAGGGGAGAGACGCTGGCAGTATGCTAAAACATATTTTTCTGCAACATGGGCTTAAATTGCAGGAATGTGATATATTTGACACATAAACACCACCACACATTGCTGTTTAACTGAGTAGCACATCTGTTTCCAAGAGGTAATAATCCCATATTACAACATAACATCGTTCCACAGCAACAGGAATTTTTTTCTTTAACCAAGAGAATGTAAATGAGAATCAATGCTGTGCCAATATCATTTCATTTCATCACGAATCAAATAGTGATTTGATTAAAAAAAAAAAATCAGATCGATGAGCAGAATCAATAACAGCACTGGTATAACTAATATATTAATTCCTAAACCTGGAACCGAACCCAGGAAAATACCGCATACAACAGGGGGAGCGCTGAAAAACTCACTAGCTGTGCTTTTTTTTCTTTTTTACCCGTCAGTACCTCATTGAACCAGCAGGGGTAGTATGTTCCCTTGAACAGAGACCCCAGTGATGTAGATCAGTCTAGGACAGGATCAGTTTGTGTTCACATCCCTCAACGAACCAATGAAGAATCTCAGCCATTTGAATTAGGATGCAGACCTGGCATTATTTCACCAGGACTGTGCTCACATGCAAAGACTCATCACAAAAGCGCCAACTCCACCTTTCGGGCTGTTTGATCCCAGTTAATTGGGTGCTTTGATAGAGGTGTAACTTTGTAGTGTACCAGCAGTGGGTGGGGACAGCGTGGTGGGTGGAATGATGTCTGACCTTGGAGATCTTTGGGATCTTTGAGGGATCAATGGTCCTGCTGTTTTTCGTCATGGGCACAGTGTTCCAGGTCTCCTCTCTCTGCACACGCTGTTCTCGCTGATCTCTTGGATCTATTTGCCACAAAAAAATTGAAAACAAAAATCAAAGTATTAATTTAGTGATAATGTACTTTTCCTTCAGTGGGGGAAAGTGACCCTGGATGCAAATGACACATTGATGTTTTTGACTCCTATAGGATGATAAAATATTATAGGTCAGGTAGCAGATGGGAAGGAGTGGGGGGCTTCCTGTCTGCTGTTGGGCACAATGGTGTCTCTGCAGGCTATAGGGACAGGAAGTGAGCCTGTACGCTTGCAGGCTTCCTGAGTCACTGTAGCTGTGCCGATGTGACTCTAAGCCTTAAAGAGGATTTAGACTGCAGGCCTGACCTGGCCGTCTCTTGCTGTCCTTGGAGAGCAGTTGCTGGTGCACTTTCCTTTGCTCCTCCTGCTCTTCAATCTTAGCTTCCTTGTGGATCTGTTCGATGGTTTTTGGGCCCTGGTCAGCTCTTCTGGACACCCAGTTGTGCTGTTAAAATAAAAAACAAAACAAAAACAATGACCTCAGCATCAGATTCAGTGGTTTCAACCTGAATATTTTTTTCCAAATCATTCAATCCTTGGATGTAAATATCTTCAGAGTATTGATGGATTCATCATATCAGATATATCACTGCAGATAAAATGAGTTGTCAGTCAAACGTTGTTATCCTACATTAAAATGATTCAATGATGAATGAGCCAATAATCATAAGTGACAGACAGATGTGCTAACAAGGTTATCAGCTTTATCTTGCATTACAGCCTTTCATTTGTTATTAATACATGTGCCAATCTACACTGCTGGACGGGGTTGTTTTGTTTTATATCCTTGCTCTGACTAAGTGGCCTTGGTAATTTTAATTTCAGATTTGACAGCAGTGAAGCTCAGCAAGGCTCGAGTGTCTATTTTGAGTGTTCAGGAGGAGACAGTGACATTGATTCAAACAGCCTGTGGTAGATAAGGAATCACCATTTAATCAATGCACATTCCTGTGTACTGACACCTGCAGAGCATCGCATTAGTGGTCATCTTTCATCCTTTTAGCCTCTATCAGTGTCAGCTCAGTAAACTCTGCAGTACCTCATAAATAAAGGCTTCCCACTTTAAAAATAAGACATGAGATGTTACATTTACTGGACAATAAACTGTGAATCAGGTTTAAGTAATTCAACCTGCATACAAGTGGAGTCATATAGAGCTGTAGAAGTCATTGGTTTAGATATTTACAGGTAAATAAATGACTGATCAAACTTCTCCCACCGTACAAATACAAACACTTGGACCATTTATGTCATAAAATGTAACATAGTTAAAGGGTGAATTCTGAGGTCACTATTTGGTGGAATAACACTGGTTCAAACACAGCTTTCATCCATCTTTACATGCCCTCTAACCCAGTCCTGTTATCTTTGAGTGTCCACTTTCTTTTGGCTCACATTCCAGAGATTTTCAGTAGGTTCAGGTCTGTAAATTCAGTCTGGACAGGTCTCTTCATTTACTTCTTTATTTATAATTTAAGTCTAAATATTTATGTAAAACAAACAATATTAAAAACGACACAGTATAAGATGAGTTCATGTTGTAAAGCCTGTTGAACATAATCCAAGTTAAGTTGAATTATTGGCAGATATAATCACACACTCCTGTTTCACCTTTGTTTTCTGTAAAATAGCCTGTTAATTGTCATTTTCTTCTCAGAGTTTCCTTTGTCATTAAAAGAAAACAAGGAAAAAATGATGGAGAATGGAGTTCAACAATGAGGAGTAATAGTCACTTTTTGTAGCCGTTATGTTGCCAGGCAACCGGCAGGAAGTCATTTATAGCGCATGTCAGGCACACCAATGTAAACTTCTAATAAAAAATACAGAATGTTTTTCATAAATTTATGATTGTGTACCTGTTAAAAGTGTTAAGTGCTCGCTTTTAGGTGCCAGTAGGTTTATGTTTGACTTTAAAAGCAGAATAGTTTTACTATTTAGTCTTTATGTCTGAGATAAATGAGCTGTCTCCACTTTATATGTAACACATATGACATCTAACTATGAACCCTATCATGTCTTAACCAGCAGCACAGAAAGGTGAGAACGCTGTACAGTTTATGCTGTAAATGTATTTTTACACAAGTCTGTCAGGGAAAGGTGTTAATATTCAATAACATTGCCAGCAGTGGGCTTCCAGTTAATAGAAAAAACACCCAGGATGTTCAGGCTGCTGAGAAACAGCACGTCTAAGGAAAAGACTGGGTTAACAGCAAACCTGGTTTGTGCATGAAACAAAATCTCATCCCATGGAGGTATGCATGACCAACAACACACTCACCAATCTCAGGTCTATCACATCCTGTAACATGAACCGTATCCGAGAGGAAGTCTTCCTCTCCTTGACGATTTTTTCCATCTGATTGAAATATTGATCCATTCGAGGCTGATGAGAGAACACAGGAGAAGGTTAATTTGAGACATGAAGGTGTTACTCTTTAATATTTCTGCTCAATCTATTGGATGGCAGATTTTAGGGACTTGCACATTATTTCACTCCAATGACTGATTGTTTGGTTTATTACTCAGAGCAGGAACGGTTTAGGAATGTGAAATTAAACTGGAACATTTTTGAGTCAGTAGGACAAAAAAAAAAAAAAAACTTTGATAGCTGAACAAGAACAGATCCAATTTACTTTAATGGCTGAACATTAATTTAACACATCCATGTTCTGAAAAGTACCACATTAAACAAGACGAAACGCGCCCATGTTCAGAAAATTAAACAAGATGAAACACATCTGCAGAGGAAGGAGGATGATTCATCTTTATCTTCAGTGGGATTTAATGGGCAAATAGTACGTTTTAATATTTGTAAGCTATGAAAATATCTTGTGGAAAAACCAAAGAACTTAATATCAGTTTATTATACAGTTTATAGCACCGTCACTGCTGTCAGAACACCTTCCTCCTGCGGGGTGACTGGTAAATGATGACCATCAAACTATACACTCACAGTACAACAGACTGAGGAGAAAGGCCTCGGGTCAGTTTAAGACTGTAGCCGAGTCAAGCTGGGAGCCAATAGCCACTTTTACACAGAGACCCCAGAAAAAAGGTGAGATGGTGATCCCACCTTTTTTCCAAGGTTACAAAATCAAGCCAAAGGATTAACAGAGAAGAGACAGGCTGGACTTCTACACAGCAGACAATCAAAGGGGTGGTGATGCAGTGCATAGTGTAACGCAGGGGGGTCCAATCATGGTCCTCGAGGGCCAGTATCCTGCATGTGCTAGATCAGGGGTGCCCAACCCTGGTCCTCATGAGCTACTATCCTGCATGTTTTAGATATTTCCATTTTTCAGCACACCTGACAGTCATTATCAGGCTTCTGCAGAGCTTGATGATAGGCTCATCATTTGAATCAGGTGTGTTGGAATAGGGAATTCCAAAACTAAAATCTAACTAGAATCTAAAACATGCAGGATAGTAGCTCACGAGGACCAGGGTTGGGTACTCCTGTGTTAGATGTATCCCTTCTCCAGCACATCTGATTCAAATTATGAGCCTATCATTAAGCACTGCAGAAGACTGATAACAACCATCAGGTGTGCTGGAAGAGGGAAACATTTAAAACATGCAGGATACCGGCCGTCAAGGACCGGGATTGCGGACTGCTGGTGTAACGTATAACTTGTATGTCGGAAATATACCGAGCATAGTGGTGTTGGCTCTCAAAACAATAATGGAGGATGAAAAGAATCCAGCCACATTTATTTTAACAGTGCAGATTTAAAGGTTCATTCAAATTCAAATCAAACTTCTGAACGTCCTTTACAGTCTCCCCAGTTCGACATTTTTCTGGTCACGTTTATATGTTTGTTTACTGTACACAACCCACACCCATTTTTGACCCTTTCATGGTCTTCCACATCCACATCCCAATCCCATAGACCAGGGGTCAGCAACCCTGGTCCTAGAGAGCCACTATCCTGCATGTTTTAGATGTGTCCCTCTTCCAGCACAC
>JAQQZY010000023.1:5078314-5093995 GCA_030068375.1 Ostorhinchus rueppellii
TAACACATTAAAAAAAGCTGAATGTGAATGCAATGCTACAGCCCTCATACTTAAACGTATTTTGTTTTAAAGTTACCTAAAAAAAAAGCTGCGGAAAAGTTGGTAACACTGGTATTTACTAGTGCTAAAATTCTCCTGCAGCAACAAAACAAGACTGAATAACAACAGAGAGGAAACAACAGTGGGTTCTACATACAGGGGGCTGGGTGCGCAGTGAAGATGATGGATAAATACTTCTCTGTCGTTCTCGGACAATAACAACACCCCAAAGTCATTCGTGTCTGCTTTCCCCAACCACATGTGGAAACAGTTTCCACATTAACTATTCCCACACTGAGCCTTTGGTCTTCTGTCTACCACCGCTGTCCTGCTCCCGCCATGTTTAAAAACATCTTCCTCTAAATGGAAACAACAGCTATTTGAACGACAGTACCTCCACAGTCTCACAGACTATATTAACTAACATCTGAATGTGATATTTTGTATACTGACATTTGATGCATGAGGAATAATAATCGCTAGAGTCTTGTTTTCTCCCCTCATGTTGGATTGTGAACATGCTGCAGGTCTTCTCTTACCTCATCCTCCTTTTGCGGTGCGTCTCCAGCAGAGATCCCTTCATTTGGTTTCCTCCAGGTCTTTGGTATAGTGGAAGTAGTCTGATTCACTGCAGGAAAAACACACGAGGGAAATGCAATGACCATCAAATTTTAAAGGCAAAACCTATAACAGCCTTAAGAAAAACGCAAGACGGGTGATGAAACCTTAGTAATCTTAAATAAAGTCAGCCTTAGTAAAGTGTTGGAGGAATGAACATCGTTTTACGAAAGATATTCCCTCCAAGGTATCTTCAGATTTCAACAAGGTACATCTAATACTTTTAAAGACCATCATGAAAAGAACTGATGAACCATTTCACGTTCATCAAAAGCTGCAAAAGATATGGAAGAAAACTTAATGTGAAACCACAACAATATCCGGGGGATGATAAGCATTTGCTGTATTTTTTTTTTTTTTTCCAAGCAGCTTCAAGTTGAACCAAAAGTTCTAGTTTGTTCATATTTAATAGACTTCAACCAAGCATCCAGTCAACTTTCTCAAACCGGATCTTACTGAAAATTAAACTAATGCATATTAGATGAAAGCAACAATAACACAATCTACTTTATTTCATAGTTTCAGATGCCACATTAGCTCACAGACCACATCATGACACATTAGGTGGGTGTGTTCAGATAAATTCTAACCAGGCAGTGCAATTTGTTTGAAAATACAATAGCATTAGCATCATCATCCAAATAACTATTAAAAAACCCTTAATATTATTAAAATGGCTGGATTTTGAGACTTTTTTTTTTTTAAAAGACCGTCAGAAATTCAGCTTTCTGATGAGGGTAGTGGAGAGTGTGCATGTGTTCAGTTAGTTTGAGTGTTTTAAATCCTTTTCAAACTCATTAAACCAGTGAACCTTCAGACTGTACAGATTTGTCAACCATCTGTTTTTTGTCAGCTTAAGAAAACCTGCGGTAAATGGCCATTGTTTACAGACAGCAAAAAGCAAAAGAACTGCATCAAAAGCTGTAAAGTGAAATGAAAAGACTTGTCCAAACATGTTAAACCTCACCTGTTATTAACCAAAATTTTCTCATTGTCTTATCTTTCCTTCTCATTTCCAGGATATCTTCAGTGTCATGTTTGGTAAGGGAAAGATAAAAAAAAAAAAAAGTCTGCACATTGTTGTTAAAGACTCTAAGCAGATAATTTAATTTTCATATAAAAAAAACATTTGCTCCAAAGGCAAACTCTGGTCTATCAAAATGTGCAGTGTGCATACTCTTTCTGTGACCTCTACTGACAGTTATTGTCCAAAGACTGATGTTTTTCCCTGGATGCATGAACATTTGCTCCTTCTCTGGATGTTCAGTATGACTAAAAAGATTTATTTTCAAAGTCTAGCATTATGTGTGATACGAGCCATTTCCCTAAAGGTTTTCAAATTCCTTTCCCTTATATTTATCATAACCCTTACCTTGATAGAACTGATGATAAAAATGAGCATGATGAAACGATAACAATTAGTAAAAGATTTTGCTGGAATGGAGGAAATGACAACTGGGAGGGGGTTTGGCAATGTTTTCTCCTACTGACAAAGAAACAGCTAAACATGAAGCTAGTGCTGGAATTAGACCAAAGATGGAAGGTTTGAGAAGCAGAGAAATGCACCTGATGAGACTGAAAACGATAAACGAGACCATGCTGAGTGTACAGCATGGTGTTTGATGAGTTTAACTTTATTGTGGGCACAAATATAAGGAAATACCCCAAGGCAAGTCAGGGTCACTTAATTTAATTTTGTTAGTAGAAAGCCATAAAAATTTAGTGTAATCATTTAGTCTCTCATCTTGGAATAGCTAATCAACAAACATTGAAAAAACCAGTCTAAATTGATCAGTAAATTTAAGTATTTGTTTTCAGGGTTTTTGTCTGGTGTATCCCCATAATGTAACCACACACGTTAATGTACAAACTAAAATATTAACACTAATTACGTAAGAGCGTTTACTGTTGGAAAGCTTTTCACAAACCCACTTATTAGTCTACTATTTCACATGTTTTTTTCACATATATTTCTATAAATGTTTAATTGTTAATATTAGCTTAAAGTTTAAAACAATTTAGCAATTTTAGCATTTATCTGTCACATTAAGCTCATGTATACATATATTTCAACTATAACTCGGGTGCTTAACACTAGTTCTACTGTACTCTCAACTGTAGCATGTGCTGTTAAAAAGATCTGAACTCTAACACTGATAGATGATTCTACATTGAGTGAAGATCAACATGATATCAATTTGTAATCTTATTATCCTGCCCCCCCAAGGGGAGGCAAGGGGTATTGTTTCTGGTTCCTGAATCCCTGAGTTCTGCTCAAACTGTTAGCTCATTTAAATCAGGCCTGAAAACATGGTTTACTGCAGCTTTCTCTTAAATAAATGTCTTTTAAATGAACTTTAAAAACATCAGTGATTAAATGTAATTTTAAAGTCTATTTTAAAGTTAATATTTTTAATATAATTAATGTCTTTTATATTAACTTTCATCTTAAATGTATTTTCATGCCTCTCCTGTGATGCTTTTAATGTTTTATGTAAAGTACTTTGAATTGTCCTGTACATGAAATGTGCTATACAAGTAAACTTTGCCTTGCCTATAGATTGCCAGTGACCCAGAATAGATATGATTACATTTTGGGAACAGACGGTCAAAGTTCAATTTTTATTTTTTTTTTTATAATACACACTTCTAAAATAATTTTTTCCTTTTTTGGGTCATAATGGGTGCGATTTCAAATGTCTCTTAGTAGCAAAACTACTGGTTGAATTCCTACCAAACGGGTTTATAGATTTCCAGTGACCCAGAATAGACGTGGTTACATTTTGGGAACAGCAGGTCAAAGTTAAACTCTTTATGCATTTTTAAAATATCTTCTCCCCTCCCATTTACTTATAATGGGTAAAATTTCAAATGTCTGTAAAATCATAAATTTTGTTTCAGTTTACTTCAAAGTTGACGCATATATATAGAAGCAATTGATATGCTGGCATCAGCACAACCATAGACTTGATGACATCAGCTGGATTGATGCCAAAATAAGACAATAAATGTGAAGAGCCGGGTTTGTTGTGCCGGGAACCATTTGTTTGGTTGTTTTTTCCTTCTTAACAAATGCATGTGGACTGTGGATTGCTTAAAATACTTTTGTTAAATCTCCTTTACAAGTGTGCTCTGGCAGTTGCAGAAGAAAATGTATCCCGGCTGGGAATCATTGGATTAAAACAGATTTTTAGTCAAACAAATTAGCCAGGTTGCTCCGGGGGTGTTTTCACACCAGCCTTCAGATCTTTGAATTACTGAGCACTAGTTTGTTTTACCCCCTTGGTGCAGTTAGTTTGTTCAGGTGTGAACACAGTAATCATAGTCAGGTGCAAACCAAAACAAAACCACAGAAGAACTGGTCTCCTTACAGTTAAAAAATAACTCTGGAGAGGTTTGCAGTACGACTGTGATCTGACCTTGACCACAACCAGACAAACTCCACCAGTTTGAGCTAAGTGGTTTCTGTAGTCATTAGTTTTTTACACTGGTGGATGGAGGTGATCACACAAACATTGCCATTTCAATTCCTGCTCCTCCTTCAAACATATCTCACCAATAAGAGAAGTTGTTCAGCGGTTTATAGTAATGCGCTTCAGTAACTAAACAAAGGTGGGAAATCACTATGGAAAGTATTTGCAGATGTTCACACGTTTACATGAGGAAAATGTTAACAGTATGTTTATTGGTGGAATCTGGTCATTTGTCAACATTAGCCAACTCCATGACAAAGCCAACAACGGTCTCAGCAGCCTATAATCCATAATAGCATCCACAAAACACCAATTTCAACTTGTTTTGTTTGACTTCCTGATGAAGGGTTGAAGCCAAAACACGTTGACATGATTTTTAAGGTCTATTTTTGACCAAGCCATGAGAATAAAGGCATTTTAATGCATAAAGACAGTGCCTTGCAATTTTCTTCTTCTTCAACACCAGTTTCTATGTTGAGGATTCAGGATGGATTTTCAACAAAAATCCTCACTGACACTCATTTTTTTCAGTGCCCTTCTTCTGCCCCTCTCCTGTTCAACACTCGATACTGCAAGCCTGGAGATGGAGTAAGACATTCTCTACACAGAAAACCTTTAATTCCACAGGTGTTAAATGCTGACTGATAGGGCATCTAACACATCTAGAGGGGATTGCGCCTTTCAAGCAATATCCCCCAGATAATGGAATGCATTACCACTGTCATTTCATACTTTAAATTCTGCTGAGTCTTTTAAAAAGCCACTGAAGACCTTGTTTTTTTAGGCTACATTTAGACGGTAATGATCTGAACCAAAAACGCAAAAGTGGCATTGTGTTCTCACTTTTAATTCCTTGTTTAGACATGCATTCTGGAGGGAAAATCTGCACGCAAATTTCGCACAACTGTGCGAAATTTGCCATTTATCGTTGTAGAATGCAGGCAGCATCCCCACCACCAAGACTAAGCACCTGCGTATAACCTTTCTACTTCTCTTCCTCTTCTCTCACAGCATGAAATACAATCACAAAACAGGAAACAGAACATGACATGACCATTGCCGAAATGACTCTTGGATGGAAATTAGAATGGCTAGGGCAACTTGAAAGTCCATCACGGAAATAATCCATGTGGTTGTTTTCCTGTACCGACGTGTGCCTGTGATCTAAACTCTCAATGAGAAAACGCAGTTTTTCATTTTTAACCCATTGATAGTGACACGAGAGTGGAGTGTTTTTTTTATTTCCATTTTGGAAGGTGGTTTCACTTTTTTGCATTTTCAACCCTCAAAAAATGCTGTTGCCATCAAAACAAAAAGGCACATCTGAAAATATTTTATCGTTTTCACCTGAGAGTTATGTCATATAAACTGGGCCTTAGACAGGCTTTGAGTTAGGTGTGGGTTTTATAACAATTTGCTTTTATGTTTTTATGCCTGTCTACAAAGCTGCATGCTTTTATGCCTTTGCATGTAATCATGTGTATTTATGGTTTTTTTTCTGTAAAGCACACTTTGTGAATTCCTTCTGCGAAAAATGCTTTACAAATTAACTTTACTTACCTATAGTGGGACTCTTCCTGGTGAGCGTTTGTTGCTGGGACTCCGTTTTGCTATCAGAAATGCCACCATGTGCCTCTGTCCCCACTCTGGAGACGAGGTCTTTAGTGTCTGTGGCCTTGCTTGGCTCATCTGCCTCTGTTGTGGCCTGCACTAGAGGCGGAAGGCCAGGTGGGAGCATAACTGGCAAAGCTGGGGCAGGGCTTGAGGTCAGGGTGACTGGCACCACAGCAACAGGTGCCATAGAGGCAAGCGCAGCAGCAATGGGCACCTCTGGCCTCACGTCAGAGGGCAACGTTTCAGAAGAGGCGGCCTCCCTGTGAGCGGGAGCAGAGGCCTGGGGCTGGAGTGCAGCTGGGGACAGAGGAGCAGGCTCATGAGCTGGCGCGTCGAGCTCAGCCGCTGGGTCTGCAAGGCCATTTAAAGTCTTGGGAACTGGCGCTGGAGAGACAGCCAGAGTTCTTGGGGCATCTGAAAGAGGCTTGTCTGTGTTGGGAGTTGGAGGTGGTGCCAAAGATGGTTTGTGCTCCCCGACTGAGGGGGAGGGAGACGAGGCTGTAGCTGTGGACTCCCTAGATGAGGGCCGCTCACTGGTGTTGGCCACTGTGAGTGGGAGAGTGACAGGGGTGGTCAGCGGTGCAGGGAGAGAAAGCTCTGGTTGAACAGCAGACGAGGGCTCAGTTACAGGAGCGTTGGCCTCTAGTTTCTCCACAGGGGCTTCAGGCTGTACGAGCCCGGGTGAGGAAGACTTCTGGACAACTGGCTCCAATTTTGGCGTATCATCTGGTAGTAGGAAGAGCACAAAAAACACTGGGTGCTTAGTTTAGTCACTCACAGAAAAACAAACCCTGTTACTTCAAAATAAAAAGCTTGGGTTCTTTGAATGTTCTGTATTAGCAGTTTTTATTAATAGATGATGTACTAACAGTTATTGGGAAAGGCACATGGTGCAATATTTCACAGTAGCACGTTATGCAATAAGTGTTTTCTTTTTGGTAACAAGCCATAAAAAATAACAGGGAAAAAAGATCACTTGTCCTTGCAGATAAATAGGCATCTATACAAAAGGAAGAACTTTTCAACATGCAGAAATTGCTGCTAATGTCAGGAAAAGCCCTAGACCCCTGGGGAGAAACCACATTCTGATATGCATGTGAAAGCAAAGTGAAAGTGATGAAGAGTGTGTTCTTGTGAAAAGAAAACTGATGAAAATATGTTGTTAGGAATCAGAGCCATTTCTTCAGTGAGGACCACATGTGGCTGCTTTGTGAGGCAATGAAATCAAAGACGCAGTGGACAACTAATGCAGAAATGAACAATGTAGTCAAATAATTAAAAATAAACAAACAATGGCTCATTGAACATCACACTGAGTAAATCAGTAAATCTGGAACTGAATTTCAAATCATCCATAAAAATAATGATTTCACATTTAAAACGGAGTTGATTATAATGTTCAGAGCCTGATGCAGGTTTGATGCTTGGGAAATCTCCACACCTTCAGATTTTTGCACAGATGATTTTAGCCTCCATTTGTCTACCAGAGAGGAAAAGGTATACGGACAAACTCAACATTAAGATAATATATAAATATATTATGTCCATTTATTCTGCTGCAGAGATATAACTTCTCACTCAAATGCACACAGGATGAAATAAAGGGAAGGACAGAATGATGTATCCTATATTGAATCTTTTCTTGCATTTGTACACAAATCACACAAAGGAGGAAAACGTTGCAATTATGTATGACCAAAAGAGATATGGACAGTATATAGATATAGGGAGAGATTAAGATGCAATGACTGTCAGTAAACTAATGTGAGCTACGTGTTACCAAGCTACTGTAGTCGGCTAAGGAAAATATAACTATGTTTAGCATTCTGAATTTACATTACACTAAACAACAAAAACCAAACTGAATACTGTCCAAATAACTGAGATTAACTTATAAGAATACAGTCATCTAAAAGATAGACCCTATATGACCATATGGCAGAGCAAGATTTTGCAGCAAAAGAATCCAGTTGTTCCTGCTACACCTCCATTTACCTCCTTAAATGTTCAGTTTTTAATCTCAAACTTATAAAAACATGCAACAAATTCTTTGCCACTCCATTGCGAGTGGGATTTAAAGACACTCATTTTCTACAGGAGAAAATGTTACCAGAACAGACCAATAATAAGTAGAATTGAGGCAGACCTGGGCCTGGTTTGCTGTCTGAAGCCCCAGTTGTCAGGGGTTGCTGTGGCTGCTGCGATTGCTGCGGCTGCTGCGGTGGCTGTGGGGGCGTTGATAGCTGAGTGGACTCCAATGAGTAACCTCCAGGATGGGCCTGCTGCTGCTGAGGAGGCTGAGGCTGCGACTGCTGCTGCTCTGGAGTCTGGCTGCTGCTCAGCTGCTGCTGCTGCGATTTGAGGTAGAAAATGTGAGGATAATGAGGGTGCGGCCATAAAAACTAGCAACACAGAAAACCCCAACGACAGGCACACACGTACACGCAAACAAGCCCAAATGCAGGATAAAGCAGAAATAAAGGAGTCCGATGGGGTGTGGTTAAGATTAAGACAGCAGCAATGAAGGACAAGACAGGAGAAACAAGGTGGAGGATGACAATCAGTGAAGGTGTAGAAGCAGGAGGAAGGGGGAAAGCTCAGAAAAGATGCAACAGAGACAGAGAAAATTAAATCAAAAAGGGGCACAGAAAGACAGGGAAAGAAAGGAAAGACACTGTTAACATCCACAGAGGACACAGGGAGGAAGAAGTCACTAGTCCCTCTGGAGAATCCAACAAAGCCGTCTTACCCAGGCTTTTGGTTGTGACAAATTTGGAGTGTATTTTACAGAGTTGTATGATCCACAGAAATACTAGTTTACTTTCTATCAGACTGAGTGAGAAGGATTTTTATACAAATTCCAAGAGAATTAAATTAAATGCCAGGGATGAGGATCACTTCATTTTTCAAGGCTGTAAAAATGAAATATTTTTTCTATTGAATACAATCTTAAATGGATGAACATGAGGGTATTTGCATGGATTCAGTAGAAGGAGTAGGAGAATACACACAATACAAACAGGCTACTGTACGAGGAGTGACAGGAAAGAGGCAGGAGTCAGATAAAATCACCAATAATATTAAAATGCATTCATTATGTCAGTTATGAGGAAAATGTCTTGACAGACATTGTGTATTGTGTATTGTGTATGAGGAGAATGTGTTCTTCTCATTAGTCTGCTAGGTCTGTTTGACCTAAATCACCCCAGAAACCATCCTCTGCATCAGTGCCTCTATCTGACTGCCATCTACCCAATGTAATACACCGATAAGCATCTCATATAACCCCGCTTCAAATAAACTAAACTAACCTCTTCAAATGAGGCACTTCGAATCCTGAGAAATGAATGACAGACAGGTGACAACCTGATTTGCAAGCTATCATGAATTTCTTATGAGAGGCCAAGATGGCAGAATAAATTACCGAAGCTACAGAGGCCTCGTCCTGTCTTTCATAGAGTGGAGAGCAGAAAAGGATTAAAGCGGAGAGATCACACTGCTCCCAAGCAACATGAGACGTCCCTCCTCTGCTAAGCTTAAGATCCAGTGTAATCAGCTGCTCTTACGGTGAGTGTAGGTGAGTGATGTGTGTCTAAGAGGAAAGAAACATTCATCCTGCAGAGCCATACCTGTGGGGGCGTCGGGGTAGACGAGGGGGGGCCGACCGGAGGTGTTGAATTCCTGCTCCCTGAGCCCCCTGCCATGATCTCTTCAGTGATATCCCTGCCACCCTGATTGGGGTCACGGATACGGATCTGGGAGGACAATGGCACAAAAAACAGACCTGACTAAAGCGCCCAAGTCTTACACAGACCATATTTTATGTATGCTTGTAAACACGTAGCTGACATTATTGTCCAAGTCCAACCAGCTGAAGTCACTTCAAATTACACTCACAGGTAAAATGAAATGCACCTTGGGTTAACTGCTCTGTGTTGATGTCATGTGACTGGCTTTATCACATAGATTCTGACTCATTTTTGTCACCTGTCAGTGTGTGACGCTTCCTTTTAGGAATGTTTGATCATCAAGTACTATCTGCTCTTATGGATGCCACACTGGTGCTGGCCTATGTTCTCAGACAGGCTGATAATATACCAAATAAATGTTATTTTGTTAGTGTGAATTAGAGGGAAACAAAACAGGTCATTAACAATTGAAGTATGACCAGAGCAACATGATCCAACACAGAGGAGCACAGGCAAACACATGCATTTGTATCAATACATTAAAACCACTGGTGTTAAAGGATTTGAAATTATGTATTAGCACCAGATGCCCAATAGGTCACTGATGAAAATATATAATAAACTAGGGAGCATCCATTCCAAAAGTCTGGGTTTTCCCTCCTGTAATTTGGTGATTTTTGGGTCACTAAAACCATTTGCATTTCAGAGGGTAGATGTAAAATCTAGTATTTACACACACTGCCATAGATTCTGTTTGTTTTACTGATGAGAGGGAAAAAGGGGAGTCTGCAAACACTGCTTAAATGTTGTCTCATTTTGATGTCCTTTCACTATACAAATCCTAAATGGGAACATTGATATGTGCACAACTTCAGTTTCGTCATGATTTATAGGTTTATAGATATATTGATAAGTGGATCATAGTGCCAAACTAATTAAATTTAAAACTATAAAAATAGGAAAAATACTGCACAATAGAGTGCACAGCACCTAACAAGTAGATTGTCATTTTTAAAAAGAAGGTGTCCAGCCAAAACGTTTGGGAGACACTGCTCTTAAGGTATAAACATGACGTTCCAGTGAGCAGAAGTCACTGTGATTGCAGTCACCAGGTCAGAAGGACTAACATATTGAGTGTCAGTGCACAGCCTGAAGGCTGTGAAAACACAAAAAACATCAAACACAGAAGAGTCAATGTGCAATTGCATGGAAACTAGGTGTGAATCTTGACTGCTCTTGAAATATGAAAAACTACAACTGACCTGTCAACGATTCAAATGCACAGTGACTGTCAATACAGATCATTGTATTGCATCAACAATTTACATTACACAGCTTTTTTTTTTAAAATCAATATACCATAATGTTCTTTCAAAAATCAAAACTACAAACAGTCTGTAAGATAAACTATAAATAATCAGTCTATGCATGAATGTCCTTAATAGACCAATATAACAACCTAAGGCTCTTGCCAATGATTCGCTGATTTTGTGAAAAATTGAAAGGTCCTGAGTTGAAACTACATTTAACTGAAGCAGGTTGGGCTTTTTTTTTTTTTTCCCCATTTCGTAGCATTCATTCACCGAGGCCCAACTGAGGGGAAAAACTCTGCTGGGCAAATAATGACAGTGCATACACTCTGTACCTTTTTAAGTTAAATAGTTATGAATATCTACAATGTTGAGAAAACACTAAAATGATCTTTGACCTGAGGAATCTATTCAAGGCAAGGGGTTCCTTTATCATAGTAAAAGTCGTCATTCAAGCAAAACTTCACTATTTGGTAAGTTTTTGGTTTAGGGGTACTCTGATACATTTTCGGTACAGTGAAGGAGACCGGGGGGAGCGCGCTCCGTAACCACATGTGGGACACAGAACATTTCTCCAAAATACTGTTCAGTCATTTGTGCATTGACAGACACCCCACGTGATGCATTTTTGAGTGTTCAATGTTCGTTTAAGGTAAACTCTGTAATTTACCATGTGTTTCTGAACGCCTCACATTATTCTCTGAGGTGTAGTGAACGTGACCTCAGTTACGGCATTGCACACAGGCATGGTGAAGGAGAAGAGGAGCAGGTTCACTTGATTTTGCCAACTTGACTTAAAAAATAAAAACCTTTTTTTCTACAAGGAACCCATGAACTGTTTTGTGCCACAAACCTGCAACATACCAAAAACTGAAAGTAACTTAACATGCTTCAAATGTCCCACCCCGTTTCTGTGCCTGTCATACTGTTGTCATGTGTTACTTTTTGCATTCAGCAGCACTGACAATTCGCCACTGCTGAATGTATATAGAGGAAACCCTGCACATGGGTTCTGCTTGTGTCCACCCTACTCCCCGAGTTTTTGCATACTTCACATAGGTTACATGCATTTGTATTGTATTTGAATTGTATTGAAGGCCCCGAGCCAAAATGGTTTGGTACAAACAAGTTCACCGTTACACCCCTAATTTTTAAGCATAATGTCCTGAGGTATATCATAGTACCCTATAACAGAGGTTGCGTTAACCGATATTGTTCCGTCATTGACAGATTTTTTTTTTTTTTTTTTAAAGATGACAAATTTCTGAAGGCTGTTCGTCATTTTTGACAAATTGAAATACTGAGGGTGATCTACCCAAAGAAAGGTTCACACAATACTGTGAACAGAACCTGTTTGCAGGATTGCTGGTCTGTCTGTCTCTTAACAAGGCATCAAACAGTTCATAACAGGATCCTACTTGTATACAAGCCTATAGCACCACCATTTACAAGTACACTGCAGGGTCCTGTACTGGGTCAGGTGACCGGCAGGTAACCCGCAAAAACATGGAGGGACCAGAGGGGGAGGGGGTTTGGGGGTATGGGCACAGGAAAAATTAAACAAAATGCAGGTGGGTAGTAGGCAAGGAAGTGAAAAAAATAAAGATTCATAGATAAAGCCATGGTTGATCCACAGTCGGTTTGTTTTATTTTGAAGTGAGCTTCACATCCAGCCACAAATATTGAGCAGCACTGATGGTGTGTGTTTTAGATAAAACTAAAGCCCTCAAAAGCGAGTGACTGTGTAGACAATGTATTTAATAACAGGTTGGGTTGCAGGGCTAATGTACACGGGTACGAGTGGATTTGGAAAGTGGACCCGTGCAGGACTCTGTACCACCAGTACTTCTTTCAAATGACTCGCCGTTAGTTCACCTGTTGTAGACCCCCTGTCTGGTCAGTGCCAAGTATGTGTATTAATCAGTCACTGTCAAGTCGTGTCTCATTGTTCAGCTGCTAGCGCAAAATGTCAGGACAGCCAAGTGTGCTTAGTTATTTTAAAAACCGTAGTAAATGTGATGGAATTGATAAACGTAGTGAAAAACGAGGGACTGCTGGGGTGGAGGGTTATGGACAAGTAATAGTGATAATGATCATCAGCCAGCAGGAACTACAGTTACTGCATCATAGAGATGTTTTTGAACATTAAATACTACTAAATATGTCTCATTAAAAATTACAGTTTAAAATGATGGATAATAATGTGCTGTGACGGAATTTTTATGACCCTGTCCATCAAAATGACAGACAATAAAAATGTCCAGCGCCACCTCTGTCCTATACATCCTAGAGTCTGGAGAAATATTCATAGGGACTATTAAGATACTCACTGTTTTCTTCTCACGCTTGGCTGGTGGAGGTTGCTGTGGTGTAGGCACTATGATGGGGGGTGAGGGGGGGTACACAGTCTGTCCTGGGTAGTAGGGTGGACCAGCTGTGGGAACGGGAGCAGGGACAGAGGGTGAGACAGGTGGGTGGTACCTGAGGGGATCTGAATGAATTTGTAAAGGAAAGAAGAACAAAGCAGAAGAAAAAGCATTTTAGTACACGTTACACTCTGGAGCACAAAAAGCTGATGAATATTTGTGTGTATTTGAGTAACTATGTGGTGCATTCATATATTACATGGATGTGGGAATAGCAGATGATGTGTCTATGTTTAATGACTCACGATATGGAGCAGGGTACTCCCCCGGCCCTGGACCGGGATAGAACGTGCCGGACCCCGGGGGCTGTACAGAATACTGCTGAGGAGGTCCCACGTAAGGCGTGCTGTGGCGATACTGTGAGGAAAGGTACATAACACATCAGTGAGGTTGATGTACACAAATTCATGTTTGTCATCATCATCATCATCATCATCATCATCATCATCATCATCATCATTATTATTATAATACACAGAACAAAAATCTTAACGCAACACTTTTGTTTTTGCTCCCATTCGTTATGAGCTGAACTCAAAGATGCTGGTGGACGGATCATCTCGGCAAAGAAGTGCTCACTAACACAGATTTAGACAGATTTGTGAACAATATTTGAGAGAAATAGGCCTTGTGCGAACATAGAAAATGTCTTAGGCCTTTGAGCTCAGCTCATGAAAAATGGGAACAAAAACAAAATTGTTACATTTGTATTTTTGTGTAGTGTATTAGAGTATATATTTTGTATGCAAGATTTATGTATTTGTTCCTGGGAAGAGGTAAATACTTTTAATCAGTTCAGTCAGTTTTATTCTTAAGGCCACTGGAGAAATGACATCCACAGTAGTGCAGCTTAGGGTGTTTTGTACATTATAGACAATATTCAAGAGTAGACATTGCTATGATAATGTCCAACACCTGACTGAGCAGTGACAGATAAGTTTGCATTGTAGTCTGGAGGATGACTTGACAATTTAAAAAAAAGCACAGAACCCCCAAGACGAAAGAAAGCTTAAAACTAACAAAACTGTAACATCATTTAGAGTAAAAACCGCTCCTCGCGTCTGTTAAGTGAAAACAGACCTTTGTGTCAACTTATTTTGTGTGTAAATAGACATTATGTTGAGAACCACTCCTCCAAACAGCGAAATGAGCTGCTTTCAAGTTATGAACACCCATTTTCACAAAGACTTTGGTGGACGTCTAATGAGGAACTCAGTTCAACTTAATGCATTTTTACTATTTTAAGACATTTCTGGAGGCTTCAAATGTTGTGCTTCTAATTCATTATTCAGTTTGTACAAATCCTAACTACGGAAAAATTAATTAGCAAATCCATCATCTCCTTTTCAAGACTGGTTCATTGCGACCGTCTCACCTGTGGGATATAGTACTGTGCAGCCTGTGGGGAGGGGAAAGGCATGGGTGCCATGGTCATCATGATTGGTTGATTGGTGGGATAGACAGCCGCTGTGGGGGTCTGCGAGCCAGGCCGTATGGAGGGCGTGTTCGTAGGTATGGTGGGCCTTGCAGTCTGCATCTGAGTCCTCTGGAAAAACTGAAGTCCATGTAAGACACACAGAAAGACAACAAAAGATATTAAATACCCACCCCAGAGGCAGCGCTTTCATTTTAACATGCAGCCATGCTCTGTGTAAAACTCAGACAATCCAGTGTCCTCAGCATTTGGCCTACACATTTACTCATCGTGAGCAGCCCTCTTTTTTTAATCAGCACATGAAAAAAAAAAAAAAAAAAAAAGATGAAAAGATGCAGAACCAGAACTTTCTCTGAACTCACATTACTCTGCAGACCATTCAAACCAGTACATTTCAGCACGCTGTGCACACTTCTATGCTATCATTTGTGCTTCTTCGGTCAGATCAAAATCTTTGAAAAGCATGAATTATGCAAGTACCATTGCCTAAGTTTTCATTTCATACTGTAAATGCTTAGAAATTCTGCGAATATGATGCATCACAAGTAAAGGGGAGTAACTGTTTTTGTTAGGATACTTTGAGTCTCAATATTTTAACCTACAAGAGCAAAGTCAGCACAAAAAAGCATGAATGAGTACTTCATTGAGTACTTCATATGGAGGTAAATCCTTCGGAAATGAAGCCATGATGTTCTCATTATATGTTCTGAATTTATTACCAGTTTGATCTCAGCCACGTGTACAAGATGTTCAGAAGGAAGACAAAAATGTGGACAGTGTGCAACTGTAGCACTCAATAATATCAGAATTTAGAGAAAATGCAATAAATTAATCAATAATTTTCACTTAACTTTTACCAAAAATGTAATAACAGAAAATCAAATGCAATAAGTTGACCAATAATCTAATAAAAACATTCTAACAGATACTGTAAGAATATTTTTATTATTGATAATGTTTGTGTTTGGTCAGCCCTGTGATGAACTGGCGACTTGTCCAGGGCAGCTGGGATAGGCTCCATGCGACCCCCGTGACCCTAGTGAGGATAAAGCGGGTATAGAAGATGAATGAATGAAT
>JAQQZY010000023.1:5098455-5117650 GCA_030068375.1 Ostorhinchus rueppellii
GGGGGGGGGGTTGGGGGGTCGGATCAGAAGTCAGGGGGAGGGGGAGATGGGATCATTTAAGGACAATCCCCATCATGCCATGCAAATCTGCAGAGACTCGACAAAGCGGTAAGGGGTTACCTGGATAGGCCTGAATCCTCCCTTGAGTGTTGAAAGCAGGAAAGAGAAAAAAACCAATGGGAGCTTCAATACAAAACAAGCAGGCAATCACTCACTCACTCACCCACCCACACACAGGACGGAAGCTACCCACTTATTTCCATCGACCTGGCACAGTGACTGTTCTGATGCCACTTTGACTCTTTGATTAGTAAATGTAGAAGTTGTGCAGAAGAAAAGAGCCTTGGTCCCACAGTTTATCACTGAGTGGGTGCTAGAAAGGAAACAACTCATAACGGTCACAGGGGAAAATGTGCCACCATTTGATTTGTAACTATTCATCCTGATATTCAGAAAAAAAAAAGAACTTCCTCTCAAACCACTGCTGTAGTCCACATCTTTCTCAAGTGGTGCAACTTGAGCTTGTGAGCCAAGGCCCAATCCCAATTCACCCTTTGGCCCTCCCCCTTACCCCTACCCCTTGAAACAGAGCTGCAACATTCCCCTATGAAATGGGACAACCCTTCGAGTCCTGTTACATCATCAGCAGTCATCGATGCCACAATAAACAAATGCGACAACTTTGTTTCCAAAAGAATTCACCGTGCCGTCAGCAGCTATAACTATCTCTGTTGCTTGGGCTTTGGGCCTTTTTTTTGCGGCCATCAACTGCAAACTGCAGAAATGCAATTGATAATACAGTGAAACAACATTATATGGTTGATCAAATGATTAGTTGTTTAAGAAGAAAATGTGTATGTTTGTGTGTCTTTTGTCACATTACTGCACTTTTTTTGCTGTGTTTACTTCCATATTGCCAATGATTTGAACAAAATTATGGGAGACTTCTAATACCCCTCAGTTTGTAGTGTGGTCCTGAAAAATCTCAGTTTTGAGGGCCAAACAGCCCTCCCCCTCAGGCCTTCTCCTCCGACTCATCGAGAATCGGTACACCCCTTCACATGAAAGCGCAAAATGGAGGGGTAAGGGTTGGACCAAGGTGTGAACTGGGATTGGGCCCAAATCTCCCAGCCCCAGTGGACCTGGCTGTCACCTGCAACGATGACTTGGCAACAGAGGAAAGGTGCTGAGGGGCGGGGGACCAAGGACGAGCAGAAAGATTTAAAACACCAACACTTTTCACTAACCTGGCAGGCACAGACTCCGGTTAGCAAAAATCTGAGAGGATTCTGCTGATAATAAACTATTTCTGGTTTTGCTGTGCATAAGAAAACTGAACTTAAACTGACACTTGAAATTTTAAGCGATCTTCAATAGTTATACAATTAACAGTTTAGGGTCAGGTTTACTACAGAGATAAATAAATAATGAGTAGTCAGTTCTGCAGCTAATCTGCTGAGAATGCTCAAATTTAGAAACGTGTAAAAATCAATACAATCTTCCAACAGCAGAACAAATTATGGCATAAGCAAACAATATAAGAGTGTGCTCTAGTGACATCACAAACATGACTTGGTACGCAATCTAATAACTATAATATGAGCATAGATACAAAGTAAATGGTGTTAAATCTCCATTCAGGTCTAGAACTAAATGTAGGAGGTTTGATGAAAAGACACCATTCGAACAGCCTCAGGCAAACATCAAATAGTGGTGATCAAATATGACATTTCTGTTAGCATCATCTTGCATTTTTACCCTAATGAATTGCAACACCTGACATTTAAGATTTTACCTTTTTTGAATCATTTTCTGAACGTGTCTATTAAAGTGTTTCTACCTTGTCGTTTGAGATGACAGATAGTAAACAAAGTGTACCGTTTTGTAAACTTGCTCACTTAAAACTGATATTTAGCATTATGGACTATAGGGTTCAGGATATTTAAAATTTTTGTAACCCAATGCCATCAAAAAGGACCAAAACCAAGGTAAAACTTGCAGATTAATAAAGCAATAGGGTAATTTACATCCTCTAATTCAGATATTTGTCTCTGTGAAGGACACAGCAACTCACAAAAGTTGTTTGTTTAGACGGAAACTCATTTCTGCCAGCTTTGACCTTTTGGTTCAAACACACAAGGCAGTATATAAAATGTGAACACATCAGCTGTACTAAGCAGTGTATGAATAAATCAAAATAATGATGTCACTCATTTGAAAATGAACCTAAGCTTTGGCCAAAAGAATTAATTTTCTGATCTCTATGTTCCCTTTACTGTGCATTGAGTGTGTTTCAACAAGACAATGGGTGTTTTCTCCACTGGTATAAAAGGCTACTGTTCAGCTTCATCTGCTTTCCGACTCCACTTCCGTGGTGGCACAAGAAAGTCCAGCACCAGTTTGTGACAGCCAGAACATGCACTTTTGTGCGCTTGCACAAAGGTTTGTGGAAGTTTGGGTTTGTGCATGTAAACAAAATGCCAAATCCACCACACTTTGACACAGTGCTATTTATAGTCTGTTAAAAAGTGTCAAAAAATATGCATCCAAAAGGTGATAATGTGACAACAAGTCATACAGGACTCGCCTAGAAGTTCAGGGGTATGAATGATACACCTCTCTTAGAAATCTGCAGCTGCATGAATCATTAGAGCATCAATCAACAGACAAATACAACAGGAAGTTACACGGACTGAAAGTCAGCACCCAGACACGTCTAAGGTTCACGGTATCCACAAACAACATCATAACACACACACACACGTTAACATGATCTTCATAATCTAATGACACTGACTCACAAAGTATCAGTTATCCAACAGTAACCAGAATGCAATTTACACAGGGTCAGTCCTGAACATTAAAGTGGCCAAACAGCAATATACTTGGGTATTTTATAGACTACAGCAAACCTGACTGCTGATAAACCACAGGCTATTCATTTACCCTGAACATCAGTAATCACCTCTCGGTTAAATACAGTGAGCTGACAATAAGGAGTTTGAACTTGGTGAGTAAACTATCAATCTGAAATGTGGGGCAAAAACATCTGAAGAGAAATTCAGCTTCGGGTGGTACCTCTTGTACTGAAGGTTCAACCACAACACACAGTGGAAAATTAATAAATGTGCATTAGCAAGTTAGATTTTTTTCCTTTTTCTTTGACAAAAAGGAGAATACTGTAGACTCACAAGGTCAGCGCTTAGTTTCAGCACAAAAAGCGAAGACAAGCAGCGACAATATGATGTCGAAGCCAGTTAAGGACAAGACTTCACCTCACAAATAAACTCAATTCAGTCAGAGGAAGGAGTGGGCAATTTCTCATCCTGTGAACAACAATAATTTGGCATATGATCTGCTTTTCCCCAGAGGAAAATTTAACGTCTCAAAGCTGTTCTTTTATTGCTGAGGAAATAAGACTGCATTTCTATTTCATGTATTTTAGCTAACACTTGACATGGTCATGGTATTTTTCTCCTAAAATTCATGAAAAGGAACAGGTGAGACAGGAGTCGTATTTGAGTCCTACTTCAGTGTTATTAGTGGCTCGTGTTTATTACCCCAGAGAAGAAAATGAGAAGCAAGGAAATCTCCTTTTAAGTCTCATGTTAGTATCTGTTGGAGGAGGAGTGGTAGGAGGGCTGGAAGAATCACAATCACCCATCCTGTGCAAAACTTCTTCACCTGCTTCTGACAGATTTACATCTGATAAAGACTATGGAACACTATGCCAAACAAATTTTTGGAATGAATATCAGTCATGTCATGAAAATAAAAATAGTTAAAAAAACAAAACAAAAACAAAAACAAAACTCAGATCTATCAGGTAACAGTTCTGTGTACCTGGCTGGGCATCTAGATTAAGCAGCATCACGCTCAGAAAATATCTCATGACATCTAAACCCTCTGTAGCTGTCTCCAAAATATTCAAAGGCTTTTAAATGTGACACTTTTTAAGGAACAGCTGATACACACAAACAGCCCTGTGACAGCAGGTACCAGCAAACTGCTTTGATGATGATGAGGCGAAAGAAGGAGCAGGAAGGGCGTTTGGGGAGGGGGGGGTAAAAATTACCTGATGGTGGGTTGGTCGAGGGCCCGTAGCAAACTGGTGGGGGAGGGAGGAGAGGTCCAGCAAGGAGATTGAAGCAGTGATGGTTAAGCGGGGAGAAGAAAGAGCATAAGAGAGACACAGAGATAAGATGAGCAATGAAGGCAGATGATTGAAAATACAGTACAAAACTACAGAGCACACAGTTTTAAGGACACACGGCACAGGATGCAGCAAACAGACTCTGGTCAGAGTGTGGATTTGCAAAGATTAAACACAACAAATACCTTGTAATTATCATATCCACAAGATTGGTTTAACTGCATCACTACAATCTGTGATGTAATACTACCAATCAAACACACTGCTCAAACATTAGCATCGTAACCACACAGTGTACATGACCAAAGTCTGGTTAGCCTTACTGTCCTAATGGGGGCTGGGCAGAAGCAGGCACAATTAATAATTAATAGTATGCAAGTTTGTAACTGTGCACAGAAAGGCTAGGAAAGTATATGCAATGTTCAGATGATTTGGATTTTTCTAACAACCTTATTTCATTGCATTGAAACCAAGTTTATTAAAAAAAAAAAAAAAAAGGTTGCCCGTTCAGAATCATCTTCATTGTGGTACATAATTTTAAAAGAATATACTTTAATTAGGTATAACACATTTTTTAAACTCCAAGAACATAAAACACAGCAAAAAGAAATGAATAACAGAAACTGCTTGGTACAAACCAGCCTTCACAGGTCTAAAACGGTCATCCTTTAATGCCAAACAAAGGCGTTCTCTATACACAGAGAGGCGAGTCACCAAAGAATTGTCACAATGATACAGTTTCCTTTCTTTTATGCAGACACTGAGCAAATGTAACCAGCTGCTCACCCCAAAGGTCACAGCTCCTCATTTATACTCAACCTCTGACATTAGGCAACTGCACCATTGTTTGGAATATAATAAATAAATTCTCCTAGTTGATGACTCACAAACTATTTGCTTTCTCTAAAGTCTATTAATTTATATGGATACTGGTTAATTTTCCCAAAATTTAATTGGCACAACACCCTTACTGTTCAGCGTCCACCTCGTGGGTGATCGGACAACTGCACAGTACAGGTGTAAATGGATCCAATCAAACCAATCAGGTATAGGGCACATCTGATCATATATCTTTTGTTGTGTAAATGCTAATATGGGCTGATTTGCGCTCAAAAAGAAAGTAATGGGAAAAATCAAAGTGTCAAAAGCAATAATGAACGAACAAATAATGTTAAACATCTTGGATCGGATGACAAGACACTGAAATGACTAACAATGTGTCTCGGTTGTCCACATGTGCTCAGATCAAAGAAATGCAAAACAGTCCAAGTATACAAAAGTTTTAATGTACTCGGTGTTTCAGAAGGTGGCCCATGGGCCAAAACGGGCCCACCTAAGGTTCCAATTCAGCCCCCAAGATGAATTTACAAAGTGCAAAAAATTACACTGATGATATTCACAGTCAACGGTGTCAAACTCCATTTAGTTCAGGTTCCATATACAGATCAATATGATCTCAAGTAAAATGAGGTAGGCCCCTGCATCCCTTCAATTATCTGAGACATAATAAGGTAAATAAACAACACAATGTACAAAAAGAGACCAACTTAATGGCAAAATATGATATCAACTAAACTTCGAGTCATAAGGAAAAAAATTAAGATATTTTTGGATGATTGATATGAACCAGATTTGATCTTGATTGACCTACTATGTCTATTAATATTGATGAAAAACGGATTTTTCAACAGAAGCACCCCCATTTGGACAAGTGATAATATTTCTAAACACCCAAAATCAATAGGGTTCTTCCCCTAGGGGTCACATATGTTGGTGCTAAAGGAGGACAGTTATCATACTCACATGAAGAATATCTGTCCTGAATAATGTCAGAAAAGTATTTGTTGAATAATGTCATAAACAATATTAGATATTTGTTCAATTACCATGAACCAAACTCAAACGCTTGACTGGCCAACTATTTCCTTAATAATGTCCAAAAAAGGATTTTTCAACAGAAGTTCTCCCAACCATTAAAAAAAAAAAAACAACAACAAAAAAAACACACCACCAAGTGTCAAAATATGACATCATGTAAACTTGTCCTCATCAGTTAAATAATTGATATGTACAATTTGAGCTACATCGACCTGATAGTCGCAGCATAATGGTCAGAGAACCAATATTTCCCCACAAAACGCTACCTACTCAATGAAAATGACCCCATGTGAACTCTGGATAGTAGTGGGAAAATGGACAATTGTAACATGATCAAAATCAACCAAATTGTATCTCAATCACCCTATTATAAACTTTATTTATTTTAAAAAAAAAAAAAAAAAAAAAAAAGATTTAACTAAAGCGCCCCCATTTGGATAACTTATAATACTCAGAGAAGCTGAAATCAATTGGGTTCTTCCACTAGGGGTTCTCTATGTTGGGTATCAAGGGAGAAGAAATCCAACCAAATCTACCCACTTACTGCATTCACACGACATATCCGGCAGCAGCAGATCCAGCAGCGTTCAGGGTAAAACCATTATATGCTTTTCGGGGACATAACAATAGGATAACAACCTAGAAATAATGACGTCAAAGTTTTCTCTTTGTTGTAAGCGCAAAAAATCCCCATTAAATTATGGAAATATTTACATTAACAAACTACCTAACCTTCATAAATATGAACAACCTAACATGTCCAAAAAAATTAAGTGCACTTTTAACAATATAATGCCTGTTATTAAATGTTTTGTACCTTTCAAGATCCGAATAGTAATGCACATATATAATATATTGAGACATAATGTTGATAAAATTGCACTTATTATTCTTAAGAAATGCACATTTTTTCAGGTTATTCTCACATTTCTTTTGTTTGGATGTTTTCACAATTTGTTTATTTATTTTTTGCATTAAAACAAAAAGAAAATTTGGAGTTGTCATTATTTATAGATTATGTTATTATTTTACTTGTCCGGCCGATTTGAGATCATATTTGGGTGAATGCAGCTCCAGAAACAAAATGAGTTTGACACCCCTGGTTTAGTCCACTCTGGGTATTTTCGGGATACTAAGTCTGGTCAACATTCAGACATAGCAGATGCACCTTGAGGATGACATTGGCTTACACATGGAGACAAAAGAATAGGAAGGACCACTCTGTATCATTGAAGAAAAAACATCAGGGCAACTTGGTGGAATCCATAAAGGTGAACCACTCACTGTAGATGTGAACAGATCATTCTAAGGTCACTGAACTACT
The DNA here is from genome assembly GCA_030068375.1 of Ostorhinchus rueppellii. Lineage (NCBI taxonomy): Eukaryota > Metazoa > Chordata > Actinopteri > Kurtiformes > Apogonidae > Ostorhinchus > Ostorhinchus rueppellii. The sequence continues at coordinate 5,105,811 of JAQQZY010000023.1, forward strand.
ATATTTTCAGGTGATTATATGCGAATTAGAACATAACTATTTCTATTAGATTACATTTCTGTGGTTAGGTCCTACTAAATCCCTGTAAATGCTGCACATGTTATTGCAAGTCAAAGTCCATGAGTCAGCTATACTACAACTGGACATAGTCTGGGGCTCTCCAAGTCACATTAGACACCAGGAAGACAGTAATGGAAAATACTGTTCACTCACCGGGCGACTCTGTGGCTGTGCATTCATTGGCTGAGTCTGTGGAGAATACACAAGAGGGGCGGAGCCAGCATTTTGTCCAGGGTTGTATGGAGACTGTTAAAAGAACAAAGAGAAAGATGGACAGAGAAAGAGAGAGTTTCTTTACATGAAAGCTACCACCAGTCATTCCATTAAGATAATCTACTGACCAGGAGGAACAACATAGGAAACCTCACTACACTAAGTGGAAGTTTACTTGGGATGTTTCTGGGCAAAATTGCTTTTGATTGTAGTTTATGTACAGCATAAAGATAATTGGTACCCTCAAATACTGCAAATCCTGTGTTACTTGACTTCTCATCTGTGTGCAGTGAAGCCAGGCTGTGGTGGATTTAAGTAGATCTGCTTACTCTTCCTAAAGCTGTGGCTGGTATGGTTCTGATAATTTAAGTTTGTGCTGGCTGACACCACTATTTATAGAAGGTTGGTGAGAGACTGGAGCTGTTTCAGGGTGAGGCAGTGGGCCATCATGCTATAACAGTAAAGAGGAGCAACTAGATTCCTCGGAAGCAGAGTCACATACTTCCAGAGGGGCTGAGTCACGGAGTCCACATGTAAATAAGTGAGAACAGCAACGCAGACAAATGTGCAGCCATGTCAGTGACTCAGCAACTTTCTGAATGACAGTTAAATTCAGATTTACAGGTTTATTCAATTTTCCCTAACTCCAAAAAATACAAAAGTAACCAGTATATATAATTATAGTGGCCCTGAGAGTAAAAACTCAACAGCATTTGTGCAAAATGTAATTTGACAGAATATAACACTTCACAAAACACAAAGTTGGGACATCACTTGTAAAATTCCTGGTAGTCATTGAATATGATTTCCTGTTTTTATCCGCTGAATAAACATTGAATTGACCTGACTTCTTGTCCCGCACTTAAGCAACTACAAATGCATTGCGATGTCTGAAATGGTGCTGTTATTTTCTGAAATGTGTTTTGTGACATTGTACTGCTTCAAACCTTTTAAATTAATTGAATCGAGTTGGTAACCCAAAAGTTTACACTTCTGTTCCCTTTAAACATATTCCTAATCCTGATTAATAACTTTTAATTGTTACTTGAGAACTTGTGTGTAACGAAGACAAATAACACTTGGAAATTTCAAACAGTGTGGCAAGGTTTTGCATCAAACCTCTTACATCCAGATACTTACAGATGTGGCTCCGGTTTGTAAACACTAGACTATTTTAAATTGAGTTTTAAGTGGAGCTAACAGCCAAACATTACAGATTCATGTTGAAGTAAGTGTTATACACTCCTGATCAAAATTTTAATACCAGTTGAAAAATTGCATGAATTTACATTTTGCACTGTTGGATAGGGCTGGGTATCATGGCCAATTTCCTAAATCGAATCAATTTCAATTCATAAGGTTCTGAATGAACTAATCACGATTTGATTCAAGTATTAACTGATTGATTCAGATTCATTTAGTGATATAAAAGTATTATTTTGAGCTGTAACCTGATTATTTGACTACAGCAGCCATGCAACATATCAATACTGGTATCACAAAGGAAAAAAATATATTTCAGCAGTAAATGCCTGAATCTGCTCTTAGATAATTGCCATGTTTCAAAAGTGGCTCAGAATGGACTTCTGCCTCATCTTTATTCTTAGTTTTATAGCTGGTAGCTTCTAGTGTTAAAGCACACTAGTATCACCATGGGATGCTGTTATTCAGTTTGGACCCCCTGAAACATAATCATGTTGGGCCCTTGGTACAAGAAAGTCCCAGGGGGTGGGGGGAATGGTAGTGGTCCGTCTTTGTCGCTTTATATTCCTCCAACTCCATATTCAGCCATAAGAGTATGGAGTAGCATAACTTAATATCCCTAGAACGACCAGCTTCCATGACTTGCTTCAGAGAGCCTCAGAGTGACCAGTTCCTCCTCACTGCAGGTTCGAGTTTAAGGATGGGAGGACCTTCAGCAGAGGGGTTTCCAAACCTTCCTCCACATCCCTAATACGCCCAAAGTGACACAAGTGAGACCAAGACTTCTCCAAGTCTTCTCCAGTGGCTCGCAACACAAAGTCAGCCATACTTCCGCATTGGCAGTATCCGAGTCAGTATCAGAAAAATAAATAAATAAATCAATCAATCTCATCCACTATTAATTGATTACACAAAATAAAAATCCATCTAGAATTGATCAAATCAATTTTTTTTACCCAGCCCTACTGTTGGAGCTTAAGAAGATTCTAAATAGAGTTTCAAAATGCAAAAAGAAGACATGGGAGTGAGACAAAAAAAAAAAAAAATAGAGAAGGCAATTTAATGAAAACAATTAAATGAAAATAGGCTGTTTATCAGCCGATAAAAAGTTTAAGACCACAGCCTTTGAAAGCCAAAACCTGAGCAAAAATGTGGGTTCAATGCAATTTTCTGTCAGGTAAAATTTTGATCAGGAGTGTATAGACCGCTATCGGGAGATGGACATGATGGTTTGGCCAAACAGATTTATTAAATAATCAGGATGATTTTCCCACTGAATGCAGAATAACACTCTGTACTCATGCAAACATGACTTACTGGTGTATTAGAAAAGAAGCAAAACGGACATGAAAAAACAAAAAGTTGGTGTAGAAAAAGAAAAACGCAGGTTAGGGGTAGGTAACATAAGCACAAGACAAAATCAAAACACAAGGTCCAACTTGGATGAAATAACATTTTAATTTATCCAGACAGGTTTGAGTAAATATTGAGTATTTAGAAACCCATTCTGTTATCTTGGCTTTTAGTCTCTACAGCACCATATTTATGTAAAATTTAGTCGTGATGATTTAATGTTGAACTCTTACCAAGGCCTAACACAGGTCAGAAAAAGAAAGCAGACAAATGGACAGATCAACGATATGCAGAGAATACGCAGAGAGGATGACGGCGCACAGTGACAAACTCACCCCTCCGCCTGCCTCCCAGCCCTTAGGGTAGCGATATGGGGAAGCTGTGGGTACTGATACCTGAGAGAGCGCCGGGGAGTGGGCATGACCAGGCGGGGTGCCCGCCAAGTTAGGGTGTCCCTTTGTGATGTCATGAGCAGTGTAAGGAGGGCCAGCATGCCTGGGTACCTGTATTACAAAAATAATGAGGTTAGACAAGTACCAAACACATTCAGAGTGGATTTGTGTGATATGAAATCCATTCTTTAATATGATGCCCTGTACAAATCTTATGCTGAGTTTCCACTACGTGGAACCAGCTCGACTCAGTATTCTGATGCGGCTCATTATTTCCGTGTCATCTGCTCAGAGAGTTGCTGAAAACTCACGAATTGCATGTTGTCTCGTCTGAATTTTTATGTCGGCCACCAAAGACTGAATCTCCTCGACCAACCATGGTGTAGTTTTGGCTGTCACCATGTGGATTAATGTACCGCTATATTTACTGTCAACTTCAGCATCTGTTTTTTGTAAAGCAGCAGGTCACAAAGGAAACTGTCTGACCAATCAGTGGTCTGCAGTGTTTATACGTAATGGTTTAATATTGCTTGGAACCGTGGCAGAGGTGATAACAAAACTAGTACCGGGTACCAGATTCCAGGTCCTTTTTCATGATGGAAATGCAAACAGGCTGTGCCGAGTCGAGTTAAGCTGGTACCACGTAGTGGAAATGCAGCAATAGTCCTATTCTGATTTTTGTCTCCATTTGGAGACTCTTGGACAAGAACTTTGCATGATGGGAACACAAACAAACATGGAAGGTGAGTATGGCATTCATCAACTATATATTGTTAACTATTTTAGTAACAGATTAATTGGCAGTATAAACATACAGTTCATTTTTTTGAGAACATAAATCAAATATGATTCATCTTCTTAAATTTGAATCTTTCCTCTTTTCTTTCTGATAGTAGGCTGAATAAAAACTTTCTGTTTGTGGACATCATGGGCTGGGGGAAAACATAAGAAATGATATGAATAAGTTAAAGAAAATGACAGATTCATTTATTTTACTTGTAATTACTGCTAAAAACTGCTTTGCTTTTTAAGAGACAAAAACAGACAGAAAGAAGGAGGAGAGTGCATGTTGTCCCTACAATATGCACCTACATGCATATGGTATAGGTGTGAACAGGTGAGCTCGCCAGGTGCATCATACATTTTTACATTTTACATACGTTTCATATTTTCTTAAAGGTTACTTAAAAATTTGCAAAAAGGTTGTGAACAGATGAGAATGATCATACGAGTTAGTCTCTCAACAAATTATTCAACATGTAATAAGAAACACACAATGCCACATGAACATTTTATATTAACTATTCACTTAAACTACATAAAATGTGCTACACACTACACATACAATACTCATATACTGTGATAGGCACTGCTACTCGAATAGATCATTATCAGGATTTGAATCATAGCCAGCACTGAAGATTTGTCTCATATGCACAGCAGCAGCAGCATAACTCCACATGCCTAGGTCTCTCCAGGAAGGTAAATGAAGAGGTCCAGCTCTAGGATGAGACTCTGTATGTGTGCAGAGGTGAAGACTAGTGCTGTGCATGGGTACTGTGGCCTGCTGGGCTTGGCTAAGACGGGGCTCTGGCCTAGACCGCATCCTGCTGTGCCAAACTATGCTGTGAAATGATGTCTGGTGCTACTAAGGCCTCAAATGGCAAAACTAGGTCAAGTAATCATGTTACAATCCTACTCATCTGTGATAGAGTGCACCTGGTACAATGGATACAACAGAGTCATGCTGAACAAGCTTCATCGATACGGGCCAACAAAGGGTTCAGGGTAGGCATCAGCCAAGTGAGCCATGTCACATCATTTGCGGAGATGAGATTTGACTCAGCTCTTTGCCTGCGTTGAGGCAGGATGGGCCTTAGCTGCTGCAGCTGTGAGCTGGCACTATTGTAGGTGCTGCTTGTTGCTGCAGCAGGCCCAACACACCAGGGAATGAGACAGAATACTGCAGGAAGAAAGCAGTAGTAGGCAGACAATGAGACAGCCCGGAGAACTGGGCAACACACCTCCTCTTCTCTCCAAGGCCTGTTTTTTCTGCCTGGACAACCATGCTGTCACACTAAAGAGACTGAAAAACAAAAACTAACATCTCCAAACAGATGCCTCTACTAGGTATCAAAGACAACATTCAGTGGTGATTCTAGTCTATCAATCTAGCATGCACCGCTCCATCTTCTCTGTGTGGCCCACTTCCCTCAGATGACCTGGGATAAAGCAACTAATCTGGCTGCTGTTGCCAGGGGAGGAGCCTGTGCTGCTTCAGGCTAGTGACTGATTCTGAGGACATACACAGTGATGGGATGGGGGATGGGAGGCAAGGGGAGGCAAGCGGCTGTATAGGAGCTGTACATGATGGGAAGAGAGGAAAAGAGAGTGTGCAAACCTCAGATACATCCACAGAAAAAATGTTTCACATCAGCCCACAGGCCACTTCCACTTGTGTCATTATTGCTAAAACTTAAGCACCTAAAATTTAATTCAATTTATTATTTCAGTGATAATAAAAATCTTACTAGATATTCATGCTACTGCATTTTTTTCCACTGCTGTTGCTTCAAAAGAGCTAGAAAAGACAGCAGTAGAAGAGCCTTTTCCTAAGCTGTACACTGTGCAGCTACTTTCTGCATCTCCCACATTCACTATGCATTATCATCACTGAAAATATCTTATGTATATAAAAACACAAATATATACTTTTAGCAAATAGCAACTGAAGTCGAGCTATGGGTGCTTTCCAAATAGCAAAAGCTGCATTTTTTTAAAGTAAAACATGTCACAACATGCTTCTATAAATGGACTATAGTAGTGTTGCAGAAATGCCATTTCTTTGTTTCAGTAAAATACTGATTTCTAAAACAACATAGAAAACTATACGGGTTCAGGTGCCTCAAATGAACCTCTAGTTTGGATTATGACATACTCTAAAATCTTCAATGATACGTTACAGCAGAGGTGCCCAACCCTGGTCCTCGTGAGCTACTATCCTGCATGTTTTAGATCTTTCCATTTTCCAGCACACCTGACGGTCATTATCATGTTTCTGCAGAGCTTGATGATAGGCTCATCAATTGAATAAGGTGTGTTGGAAGAGGGACACATCTAAAACATCCAGGGATAGTAGCTCACGAGGACCAGGGTTGGGCACCCCTGCATTACAGCCTTTCTTTCTGAAGGTCTTCATACATTTCATTACTGGTTCCATGTAATATGGCATTTCTGTTTGTTTTTTTCTATTAATGTCACTGTCTCCCCAGCGGTCCATGCGAAATGTCAACTTCTCCACCCTTCTTATGTGTAAAAACCTTCTGCTTAGGTTTTTAATGCAAAAGTGAATAAAGTCATCTAGTATTATGTTGTAAAGCTAAAAGAAATAATAAGGAGGAGAAGGAGAAGAAGAAGAAGAAGAGAAAGAAGAAGAAGAAGCGTATGCAACACAAAGCCAGGACGTATTACCAGGAGGAAATTTTTAAGCACTGAATCTGACGCCTGTCTAATTTGTTAGATAAATAATCATATGTAGTAGTATTAGTGGTTATGGCAGTAAAAGCAGAATATGATGCTGTAAATAAAATAATGCCATGTTTAGTAATTTTTCACATTACAATTTAAAAGTAACCTTCCCAGCTGTGATTATGACTACTATTCAAAGTCTGTCAAAATAATCATTTTTTTCCCCACACACATTGTTCAGCCCCAAAAATTAACAGTCAGAAAGAAAAAAAAACAACAAATAAATCATTACTTTTTTCCATATAACTTCCCATGGATTTCATTTACTTTGACAGTTTGATTCATTTCTTGCAAGAAAGGAATAAAGAAAGTCAATAAAATATTAATTGAAAAGGAAAATCAATAACATTTCCAAGTTTCGACATTAGAATATTCAATTTTTAAATGTAAAACAAAGACTATAAAGACACAAGTGCCTCTAATGATACAAGCTGTAGCTTACAAAGTCTACAGAGCCACACCAATCCAAATCTATTTTCCATCAGACGTGTCTACAACCAGGGAAAAGAGCAGTGAACATCCGCAACCCTGCATGAAAGCCAATACAAGCATCCTTAGAAGATGCAAAGAACCTTATGTTTAGAAGCTGAACGAAATACAGGGAAATGGTAGCTATCAATGGCCACGAAGGACACAACAGTAAGTTCTGAAAGTTCAAGTGAGGACAGAAAATGTGGTTCTTTTTTCAATCATCTACTGGACTTCTGATTCTTAAACGTGTATAAAAGTCCTTCTGTCTTAAAATAAAACATAATACTATTTTGCTGACAAAGATCTAATGCAGTAAATCTACTTTACTCATGAAGGAATCAGGAAATGGCAGATGTCAGTAACAGCAGGCTGCCTGTCATCAGATAACAGCATTACAGTACGTCAATACAAATAACCTAATTGTATTGAAAAAAGACAAACCTGTGTATACTCCTGATAAACATATTCACCCTGTTTTTATAGATCTGTTTCTAATCCTTTTATCATTGTCCAGGTATTTGACTTGTATACATCTGACTTGATTAATGCTATAAAATAAATCACATGAACAGAAGGGTGAGGACACTTTTAAGCAACAGTATATACTCCTTTTTATTCGGGGCAAAAATGTTATTAATATTAAAAGTGAGCATTAATTCCAGACCCTGTAAATGCTTGATGTTTAGGTGCACTTTAACAATGCTGCACACTTCGCACTTCCTCCCAACACAGGTTTCTGTTGTGTTAGTCATTCTTTACTATGTCTAGTGCACTGGCAATGACTGAAGAGGGGGATTATTTTATGTACAATTGTTTGTTCTGTTTTGCTTTGTTCTGTTTTGTTTTTGCTATGGTGCTAGGCAGCTGAGGTTGATATACACCCGTGCTTACTTCAGATTCTTGTAAGGATCATTCAGCCCTGCACTTGTATACCGAGAAAACTTCAATAAAAAAAGATCTTGATTTAAAAAAAAAATTTAAAAAAATTGAGCATTAATGCAGATTTCTACAAATGCCTCTCTAAGTCCCAATTTGATTCAATTTCTGAGTCAATTTGGGATTTTTTTTAGTTACTAAATCAACTTTGCATAGATATGAAAGAGATTCTCAGAGAAATGATGCAGTAAATTGCCCAATGGACCCTCTAACATGACAAACCTTGTTAGTCACCTCTAACCTTACTGATAGATGCTGACATCTATTAATCAATTCCGGATCAGTTGACTGAAGACTGATCCAAACCAGGTAACTGAACTCTTCAACCCAGCCACGACACAATCAATTCGCTATCTCACAAGGCAGTAAAACAGCTAGGGGCCACTTGATCTGAGAATACAGTGCTCAATCCATGCTGCAGATGAGAGTCTCTTATGTGGGGTCTCTAATTGGAGTGCTATTTACTCATATTGTATGGAGTGGTTCCTGCAGGCAGGTATGCGAGTGTGTTTGTGGAAGGGGCTGTGTGTGGTGACTCACGCTGTAGACTGCAGCGACTCCAGGCTGTGTGGGGAAGATTCGCTCGTCCAGTGTTGGCTGAACCCGTGAGATTCTGCAAAAGGGGCGTGTTAAGGAAGACTATAAAGACAACTGTAGATCAGCATTAAGTGTCATGATCTGCACAGTTTAGTCAGACTTTCTATTATACATGACTGGAGACAATGAAAACTGTGCTGAAGTTCCCTCTTTCTACATTCTTAGACAAGACAGTAAACCTATTCTGATCCAAAGGGCTTTCTTCAAACCCTGATAGCTCTAGTCTAGTCTGATTTCACGGCTCCCCCGACCATCCCACCCCACCCAAAATGCCCCATCTCTGCGAGTACACTATGTACCTTCAACATTTTGTAAGTGTTAAAGGGAAAATCTGAAATGGATTTCTGGACCACTTCAGGCAAGGGAGAGAGGCTGCTCAGCCCTTACACCAGAATACCAAGGTACAAACTATGTTACATAGTAAAAAAAAAAAAAAGGCACCTCATACTGAAGGCAGGTCCACTAGCTCCAAAAAGAAAAAAAAAAGCCCCATCGTGTAACAACACCTGTAACACTTCAAAGCTTGATTAAAGCTTAGGGAACAGCTAGAACACAAACCAAAGTTAAAGTAGTTTAAAGGCATCTCAAACAGGCAAGAATGAGACGCACTTGGGAAAGACATCATTCATACGTCAGGACACAAAAGAGGGAAGATCGAGGAACATAAAAGAGGGACAACCTGCGGTTAGGAACCTGCCAAGCAGTTTGTCTGTGACAGACGGGCTCGCACACTGCTGGTCACATGGTTTCAGGGAAACCGAACGTCTGGCTTTCTTCCTTTCACACAAATCACGCCTTCTTTTTCCCCTAACCCTCGTCATTACCCTGCTCTTGCCTGTAGGGGCCGTCTTCTCCCTTGGCCCCCTGCCACCACCTCTACTCAAAACCGACATCATAAGAGCCAGAGAGGGAGATAAAGAGAGAAAAGAATCATTTTAAAGAAGACTGCGATTTAAAAAGCAGAACCACAGCAGGAAGTGTTATCTGTTTCACTGTCGGGGAATTTGGAAAAACAACACGCCCCACCAGTGCAGACAGTAAATGTACACAAGAAATTAGGACTAATTAGAGGCTCAGTATCTTCACACTGACATGGCAGTCTAGGTGAGAAGAGGCACAATAGATCTGTACTGTGTGAAAACGTCATCATTTACAGCTTTTATTTTGTTTTTCAGTGATTAAAAAAGGCGCAGGCAGCAGGAGTCATTTGAGAATGTAGCAAGTCAAAAACAGAGCACAACAAAGCATCTAGAAGGTACAAGGTTAAAAGAATCTTCATTTTCATGTTTTTTTTAAGATTCTGTATATAATTTCTGTTTGCTTGTAATTAGTTATTAAGGTTAAAGATTTTTTTTATTATTATTGCTTAGAATTGGCTTTTGGACTGTTAGTCAAATATGAGATGATACATTTTCTCAGGACTGATGAACCACGAACACTTAAATGTGATGAAATTTCTCAGATGAATCCTAAAGATATTACACTTATAATATTAGTAAACATTATAGTGTTATTTAGCTGTCCTTCACAAAGTGTCATTGTATTTTATTAAAGCATAAGGGCTTTTTCATGTACATCTTCATCATTTCATCAAAAATAACAACCTTTGTCAGTCGCATTCATTTATTTATGATTCACAGGTAACTTGTCCTAATCTAAACTTCCATCATAAAGCAGGAACCAGGCCAAGTAGAACTTAAAGTAAGAGCCAAAAGGTAAGCTAATAATTACTTTCAAACCTCCTCAACCAGGTCAGGTGGGTGAGAGTGAGGGAGGGTCAGTTTGACATGGTGGGGAGGGAACCTGATCCGTCTTACGTGGCTGTTCGACAGTGGTGACCATGTTGGGGACTGTCAAAAGAGAGGAGGACTGGGTCACCAGAAAACAAATCCACCTGAAGGACAGAGGTTTTCTTCAACAGCAGCATGAGCAGATCATTTTGTCAGTTTCCTGTGTAGAGCTGAAATAAAACAAGGGTTTTGGTAGACCTGATTTTCTGAATCGCAGCCAGTGTGCTTAAAAAAAAAAAAAAAAAAAGAGATAATTTAACAGGTTTAAAGCCAGCAGCATGTAGCTTTCTCTTATCTTGAAAAGCAAACACTTGTAGCCTACTGCCAACTAGGTGGTCTGTTTAAAGGTAAAACTACTTTTGTGTCATCTTTTATGTGTTATTCGTGGCTTTTTTTGGGAAAGTGCTGCTGAACAACACATATTGGTTTCATGCTCACAGTGATATGAACATACACAATAACACACTGCACAACAGAGCCTGAAATATTAGAAGAAAAAAGGACTTTGAACATTTGACTTATCCGATGAATCCCCATCTATGTGCCAGTTTCCCTGTTTAACCTGCGTCAACTTGGCTATGACTGCGATGCCAACACGCCATGGACGGAAAATGAGGAAAACATAGCAGTCTCAGACCTGCTATTTGTTAATAGTTTGAATTCAGAGGAATTGAAGAGATACAAAACAATTACAAGAAACACATGCTGAACAAATTCTAGAGGAAGGAAAGAAAATTAGTTGGGTACTTGTGCTCTTTGTCCAAAAAATAATGTATAGGTTGTTTCTTTACTCAGTGTGTAAAGGCTTTTCCATACATAGGCACTATGTCAGCAGCAACGATGAGATGCAGAGAATATAAATTCTGTCACTAGGGTTCTCTCAAGCAAATCAACAAGAGATGAAGTAGTAGGCCTAGAGGTGTTGTGAATTAGCTTGTAAAAATGGGGATTGATGTTTATACCAGCACTGCCTATGAAAATCTGGAAGCCAGCAAGTAAGTTTTCACTCTAATATTTGTAAATGCCATTAACAAGAAACATTTCATATGATGTAAATATATAATTCAATAAAACTTGTAACATAGGCTGTTTTTAGATTTTTCATTGCTGGAATGTTACACATTATAACAACCACTGCTGTCCTGTACGGCTAAAATGCATACTTTCATTCATTCATTCATATATATATATATATATATATATATATATATTTTTTTTTTTTTTTTTGGGGGGGGGGGGATTTTATTAATAAAAACATAAGCCCCTGCAGATTTTACTTTTTTGTGGAGGGTTCTTT
>JAQQZY010000023.1:5120744-5140936 GCA_030068375.1 Ostorhinchus rueppellii
TATATATATATATATTTATTTATTTATTTTTTTTTTTTTTTTTTTGGGGGGGGGGCAATTTTCTTAATAAAAACATAAGCCACTGCAGATTTTCCTTTTTTGTGCAGGGTTCTTTCAAAAAAACTTAAAAGAATTCCCCTGCATATTAATTGACAAGAAACGTACATGTATAGATTTTGATTTTATAATGCCAAGTCATTCAATTTGTAAGAGGGGAAAGTGGTGGTTTCATATCAATACTGCATGGGGCCACTAGGACAAGTATTTCTTTTGGCACAGTTGCAAAAAAAATTTGATGCATTTCAAATATACATCATGCATGAGAAATAGCTCTTTAAATGTTCATGCACTGTCATATCCAGATGACCAAACAGGAAGAAGAAAACATACTGAGCTAAAATAAAAAATATCAGGCCCTCCATGTGGGTGGCCAGGTAACCAGATGGATCCACACTTTTCCGTCGGGCTTCACTGCCTGTGGAAGGCACAAGCATGTAAGTGGCTGAGTGCACTAATTAGACATTAGACGTTAGTTTGATCTCCATTAATTTTCTGCTTGAGGAGAGAGGGCAAGCACAATGTCAACGTAAAGACTTACAACAGGCACAGTGCCTCAGGAAATGAGTAAGTCAGTGCTCTGGAAAAATCACCTTTCACAGCCAGGCAGCAGACTGAGACTGAACGAAATAACACCAAGAGAAACGGATTCATCGATGACCCCAGCCGAGACTGACAATCAATGGGGCATTAAATCGAATCAAGTCTGCAGATTCAATGCTCAGACAATCCTAAATGGAAAAAGAATTCTGGGATTACAACTAATAAAAAGGACCAGTCCCACTACATCTTAATAACAAGGCCAAAACAAGAGTACCAAAATTAAATACTTTAACCAGCAAAAAACAAGTAAAGAAAAAAAAACAACAACACTCATTTGATACCGAATTTTGATATTCAAATATCAAATATATGTGCAAGTGCATGCAGCAGTGATTTTTTAGGGTGTCAAATTTATTTTATGGTGAAATGCTGAAACATAAATGTAAAAAAAAAAAAAAAAAGCAACATACAATCACATTGTGGTAAATGCATTTTTTTTATGATATGAAATTAATTTGAGTGTATAAAAAAAGCAGATAATCTAAAAAAATAAATAAATAAAACTAATGATTGTGATGTGTAAGGTAGAGCCGAGTGACATGGACAAAAAAATGTGTTCTAAAATTTTTTTTTTTTTTTTTTTTTTGAAGGCTGCAACCGATTCACAGTTGAAGCAGATTTTTCTGGTTATGTGGCTCACTACATACAAGGAAGAACTACTAAACAGACACTGACGAGATAAAACATCTTCATAGCACATTGATTAAAAAAAATAATGTATTTTGATTTGAATAAGAAGGTAGGAATCACAAACCTTGATGTTGTGATCATTCTTGTGATTTTTGTGAAAACACAATTCATATATTGCTGGGAACTAGAATGCAGCTTTGCCTTTATCAAAATATAAAACTGGTAAAGAAAAAGTACGCTTTCGAAACTAGAATTGCTATAGAACATTTCTGAATAATATCCAGACCAACAAGAGCCCAACAGCCTAATCTACAGGTATGCCAACTCTTTTTCTCAAGGATCATAAAGTAGGTTGGGCCACCCCTCCCTGTCCCTTGACCACACAGTGACCTGTAAGCCTCATCCAGGAGAGAAAAGCTGCGGTGGCTCTGGCTTCATCATTAGCTTACAGTAAAGCCACTTAAGTGCTGAGTGCCAGCGAGTGAGAAAGGAGAGAAAGGGGAAAGAGGGGGGGGGTACAGCTTTACCAATAGCATGGGTGTGTTTAAGAGGATGATACAGCTCAATAAACTATAATCTGTTATTACTGAATAAATTAATGAATCAGGGATGCATCACTGCCCTACCATGAAATAAATCAGAAAACACATCCAAGAAAGATGAAACACTGGGGTCAGGGTGAGCTACACATTCAGCTGACTTCCCTGTTCAATTGTCAGATGATGTTATACCAAACTGCAACACAATTACCCCATAGGCAACACATCCGTCTCAACAAAAGACATGTGCACCAGAAATTTGTTTGCCTTTCAAAATCTACTTCTAATGGTACAGGCTACCTGGAAAACTCTGAGCAGCGGGTTCAGAGCGGAGGCACAGGAAGTGAGTGGAGACGGCCCAGATGGTGCAGACACAAACCCTCCTTTTCCCTGCTCCACTAGTGGACACACTCACTCACACACACGTACACACACACAGTTGGATAAAAGCGGAGCTAACAAAGCTGTCACTGCCTGCCTGCTGTTGCTGAGACTGCTTTTTCACTACAGTATGAACAATGGGCTGTAGGTTGGTGGATTCAACCCTTACAAACCAAATCTTAAGCAACAATGCTTTTAGAGATCTGCTTTTACAGCCTTGGATTTGTTAAGTTTTGAATTAAGGCTACAGGGATTCAAACTGGACCTTTGAAGTTTTAAAAAAAACAGGACAAAATTTCTTAACCGAAATAATGTTACAACCACTACATCCTCCAATTCCAAGCCTGTCTGTTACATTGAAATTCATTGACTTGACTGGATGAAAAGATGGTGAAAACAAGGAGGAAATTACACGTGGAACTGCTCAAAATTCATAAATGCATTAAAGGTTCAGATCTTCTAGTTAGGTGACACATATTACAAGTCCAATTTAACTGACCATGATAAGATGAATTGGACCACAAAAGAAGAAGCACAGGTTAGATAAAGTAGTTGAAAAACAGTCACAAAATCCGTTTTCATCATGTTACTGGTTTGTTTGGTTTGTCTGGTTTGTCACCAGCATGAAAAATGAGCTCTGACCCTGCTGGAAAGAAAACACTTGCAAGAATGATGAAATAGAGAAATAGAGGCTCAATGTCCTGAGTAACAGAATGAAACTGGAGGGACTGCTGCGATTCAGGGGATCTTATTTGGTGTCCTGTAAGTGTGACTAACAACAAGGTTTTCTGTTCATTATATCTATGAACAATTAATAAAACAGCCTATGAAAAAGTACAGCTATTTATTAACAAGGAATATCTCTGTGTATAAAAAAGTGCATTGCTCTGTCATTTACTGTTGAAATATTAGAAGTTACTGAATTCATATCAAGTCTATTCATGCATGTTTTTTTTTTTTTTAAGTTTGTGGAAGACTTCAACACACAGGAAAGACAAGAAAATATGACATTTTAAAAATAGATATAATTTCACATTATTTTAGACTCTTATGACTTTGCATGGGAGCAAAAATTTTGACAACATAGATCCTATATTAAATATATAATACTAAATAACTGAGAAACAACAGATTAAAGATAGCAGCTTGTTAAAGACACAGTTCACTAGGGTCAATTTACAGCCATAACGTGAAAAAAAATACTCATTTACTTCTTTTTCGTGCACTTCAAACTGATTTTATAATAATACAGTTTAGATATTACAATAAACTGTACGGATGCTATACTTTAGTTTTATTATAGTAGGGAAATCCTTTGTCGATATATCTACAAGAAGTATAGATCATGCAAAAAGAAAATTATAATCTGTTCCTGAGTAATGCTGGCCACACACACACACACACAAAACCCCCTGCTTCACGAGTGTGCAGGCTAATGAGTGCTAAGTCAACAATGACTTGCAAAAGTACATTTGTATATTTGTAAAGCAAAACATAAAACTGCTGTGACACAAATATTAACTTTGTGTTGTCAAAAGTTAAGTGAATGTGTGAACATTCCCTCTAATCTACCATCTGTCTGCCTACATCATTATGTGAGTGGGACTGATCGGCAGAACCAGGTTTTTATTGTCGTTACAGAGTAACAATAGTTCAAAGCAATTTAAAAATAATCAATTTTTTTGGGTTCTCATCAATCATAGGGTGTATTTAAGAACATTTTGCCAGGTGAATAAATACAGGTTGTTGTTTTTTTAAATTGCGTAAAATCCACCACAGACAAAATGTACAAAAAAGCAGGATGTGTTCTTGGGCAGGCCACTCCCTCCCTGGAAAGAACAGTCCTGCATGCTGGCTCATAACAACTCAGCAGTTTATTTATAACATCTCAGAGTGAGTGTGCTCATGAGAGTGTCTTCACATGCAGGCTAAACACACCTGTCTTGAAATACAGGAGTGCTGTGTAACCAGCTGGGAACATACATTACGCAGATGCACCTCATAACTTCACTGATAAAGACTAACTACTTCAAACGTCACTGCTCTGAAGTGGCTGATGATGCCATCCTTTTGGCCCACACGTGGACACAAAAAGATAAAGAAATTAAAAACTATTAAAGTTGTGAGACACAGCGAGGGGCGTGAATCTCATCAAAGAGGGATGTAAGGGGAACTGTGGCATAAAAGCTGGTGGAGAAAGGGGAGGATTCTAGGGGAGAAGCCCTTAGTTTTCTCAGCTGGGCCGAGGTGAGCAGTGGGGGGATGGAAGGAAATAAGGGAGGGCTGGCCAGGCTGGGTGACCTGGGCCTTTGTTGGCAGATGGTGGGAAGCACCACCTTGGCCTCTCGCTCTGAATGCTAAGCAGCGCTGCCATTGTCTGGCAAGTGCAGCAGCAGACGCATGCGCTGGGTGTTTCTCTGGCAACCAGGAACAGAAACAAGCCACCCCCCCCCCTTCTCCTCCCAGCACTGCACACAGGCATACACGCCTCACTATTCTGCCTCACTGAAACCCTCTGCATCACAGAAGTCCATACAAGCACACAGGTCAACATCCTGCACATGGGAATTCCCATACACACTAGAGACTGAATGCTCCCACACTCCTGACCCCAGGGGTCTAGGGAGACTGAGAGGTCAGACTCTGAGATGCTCTGTTTTCAAACAGATATGAAAATTAAAGTGGAGTGGAGTGCAGCCCTTTCCAAAGTGGTGTCCAGGGACCATCAGGACAATCTTCAAAGTAATGAAACTGCCCCTGGAAAAAGCGCACTAGTTTAAATGTTCCTGCTAATTGCAGTGGTATGATTAATTCTCCCTACCTTTTGCTGTTATGTAGAAGCAACAACAAATTATTCCTGGCAGCACTTTAGTTGAAAGTGTTTAACTTTTAAACGTATTAAAATGAATGTAACAAACCCCACAAAAACGCAATTTCTCGAAGGTGCTGCTGCATTGCAGTCTATGCATTTTCAATCATGTTTGACCCTCCAATGTAAACAATGCTAGACTTTAATCAGCACTATTGCACCAACAGCCTTACTCTCACAAAGGACTGTCATATTACACCTATTTGATGCCAACCACATGCTCGTCTCATTTCATTAAGCTAGTCAGCAGGTACTCCTACACCAATGGACAAGCAACCGCAGATTAGTCATAAGAGGAAATAAATGCAATACAAGTCAGACTGTACACACTTAAGCTAAGCAGGTGTGATCATAATTAACAAAGAGGCCAAATAAATATATCATACCCAAGAGGAGTTATCCTCCTTCATTTAAAAAAAAGTTGCACCATACATGATGATACAAGTCATCAAAATAGATTTTTCAAGCCTAAAACAAGACATTTATTCAGCAGTTTTGTGAACTCATCTGAAAGGCATTTTGCTGTCGTACAACTGAAAGTAGGTTAAGCAAATCTTATAGTCATTTGGAAAGCCAAAGGAGTCAAAAGAGCACAACAAATAAAAAGACAATTGTCATCTTTGTTGTGTTCAACTTTCTCCTCTAACTAATGCTTAATATTAGAAAAACATCGCAAAACACCTTAAACAACAGAGGGACAGTTCATACTTCCACCTGTCATAACCAGCTACAAAGGGGCCTTTACTGATGTCACAAACACAGGACCACCTGCAATTGTGGATGGCAGGAAAGTCAAGTCGAGACATCACACCTGAAAACCAAGCCACAACAGAAGCTGTCAAATTACAAAAGATGCATCTCTGTCCCACTGTCAGGCAGGAGAAGTCAACCTAATCCTCTCTCACACTACTGCCACCATGCTGTAAATAAAACAGGAGGTGACATAACCACAGTGACTTCATTTCACCAAAAGTAGGGTAGAGTAATAGCAGGCTATCCCTGTCTGTGTAAACTCACAGGTATAAGTGTACAGGTACTGACACACAGAGCCACAGCTATAGACTGATAGGACACTACTCTGCAAGACTGTATTAACAAGAAACGTTTAGGGGCAAATACACTAAGCAATCCACAAACTATAAAGGCAATACAGCAATTAATCAATATAATCTAATAATGACGATGCGACCACCTGTGCATATACAAGTATGCGTCATTAACTCTCAAGCCATTTTCGCATTGCTAGTTTGTACAAGCCGGGAGCTGACAGGCCTGTCAAGGTGCAGAGAAGCCCAAGAAATGAGCCAGGAGGTGAAATTCCCAAAAGGCGGGCCCTGGACGGCCTACCATTAGCCCTGTTAAGACACATGTCATCACCCCGAAATTGGTAAAACTTGCAGCCTTCATGAACCCTTACACTTGCTAACCCCAGATGCTGTCACTCGTTTAGCTGGTTGGTACAGTAACTTGGCTAATGCTGGTTAGCCAACAACGGTAAATGAACAAAGCCGGTAACCGGTATGGGAAGCCTACTAGCCTACCGGTGATGGGGCTTTCCTATGCCAAATATTGTCACTTCATCTGTAGTTATTTATTAGCTTGGTTATGCTCCAAGTAAGCTTTATTCAGACAGAAACGCAACTGGTGTAACAACGGTGCAGCGACAGCAGCCAAAAATCAAACTGACATTTCCGTTAGCAACAACAGGGCTGCAGCCGGCTCCATAAGCTAACGTTAGCATAGTTAGCCAGCTAATTGTACCCTCCCCTCCCAACTCCCTCCATACGAGACCATCATACCCGCATCCTACGTTTATTATCTCTCACTAATAAAACGACACTGTACACTACTGTCATAAGTTTAAGTGGAATGCACACAAACGTAAGTAATTTCCAAGTTACCCATGTCAAAGGATACTGAGGTGGAGGTACAGCGCCGGGCTGTGGAGCTGCTGGGGCTCCCGGCGGCAAAGAGACGGAGGTCAGGGTAGCCCGCAGTTGGCTCGACGGAGAGGGGCCACTTCCAGGTCCGCTAACTGCGACAGCGGCGGGTTTGGGGACCACTTTCGGTGGCAAACTCATCGCAAAAAAATCAACAAATAAAAACAATACCTTAATAAATACTGATACAAACAACGCCTAGCTTGCATACATTGAGCAAGCGTAGCAGATTCTTGAAGCAGGCCCCAAATCCCTTTAACGAACTGGGATAACGAAGCTCGAACAGCAACACAAACGTCTTTTTTTTCATGGAAAGTCGCTGTTCGGATCAGCGGTGCTATTCATGGGGACGGTGGGAGGTTTAGCCTCCCTCACCCGTCCGGAACCTCTGCGGATCCGGCCCGGTTCGTTTCTTTTAAAAAGAAATAATCGCCACGATCTTCAGCCTCCTTCGGCGATCTACCTTTTCTTCTCGACAAGTGTGTTTTCTATCATTTTTTCCTCACAGAGATGAGAGACTTCGCCAACATGGCGCTGCGGCCGCTTCCAGCAGTCCGGGCAGGACAAATGATTCGGCAATCCTCGGCCAATTACGGATACGCTCGTCTGATCAACTGAGCTAAATCAAATACAGATCAAGTCCGCGATTCTTCAACACGTCCTGCACACCGATCAGACGACTGTCAATAATTTAGTAAATGCGGGCTCAAAATGATATTTAATTATGTATTGCAATATATATATATATTTTTTAAAAAAGGAATTAAAAGGCAAAAAGGTTGCGCAAATAAAATGCATTTCGTTACAACAAACGAACAGTGCAAGTGTTTGTAATTTACTTACGAACTGCAAAAAGCCTTCACAAACAATATTTATCCATTTCCGAACTGTTAGTAGTGTTCTGCAGCAGCAGACCATACACTTCTACATTAATAGCGCCATCTACTGTTCTTCCTGATGTGTCGCATCTTCACAAGCTTTTCTTACAATTTCCCATGACTTGGTGAGATTGATGTAAACTAATAAACCTGTAACAGTATATGTCTCTGTTCAAAGACAAAATATGTCGGTGGCAGAGAAAATTGAACAAATGTGGACATGAGACAAGAATGTTTTTAAATTGGTTTTACTATACAAAATAATTTGTGGCAAACTCATAAACAGAGGTATGACACTATTTTAGCCAAGTTCTGAAAGACAAACAATGTAGATTTTTTTCTGAGTTTCTTAAACCCTTCTTTTCTAATTTAATCTTTTATCACAGAAATGGTACACTAGCAATATGGCATTGATCTTGACAAAAGGTCTAAAAAGTAGTTTTGTCTTTAATGTTTCACCAGATTGTACAAATCTTTTTTTCCAAATATTTGCAATTTTCAAACATAACTAAAACAATTCTTAATATAATTCTTATAAAGTGTCCATATGTGAACCAGATTTTCATCAACATCAGGCTACAAATCTTGTTGGTCCCTGGTTCACTGTCATATAAAAATACAGTATGTGACCATAAATAAAAAATATGCACAGTAAAAGTATACCGGAGCAGATTCTAGCACAGTGGAGAATAAGGAAAAAGAAATGTGATCTTTTCTGTTTATCATTCTATATGACAAACAAACAGTCTACAACACATGACAGTGGTTCCCCTATGTTTTATACCATTTGTTGGGTTTCCAGTGTTCAAAAAGCATATTTATAGCTTCATTTAACTTAAAGATGAAGAAAGTTGTTTGCTGAGCCAACAGTTCTTAAGGAGAAGCACTAAGAATTGCAGTCCTCCGAACAGAGCAGGCACAATTTGTCCTGATAAGGAGCCTGATAAACATTAAGTGGCAAGGCAGTAGGATTTTCAGTGGTTCCCCATCCAGAGAGGCTTTGTCAGCATCTCAAGGCATTTTCCCCAATGTCCATTTTATTCCTTGCTGATAAACAGCACTGAGCAATGAGGCATCACCAGAGCTCACACTTATGTTTAGGGTTCATAGGAGCATTGGCTTTGCAGCCAAAGTGCTTTGAGAATTCAGGTGAATTTGAAATGGTGCCAATGACTCTAAATCTTGATGGACTGTGAGGATCTGTGATTATGCCTTCATGTGAGCTTTCAGGTGTCCTGACAGAGCACCATACCTGCAAAACAAAAAAAAAAAAGGATAAGGAGGGACATAACGTGAAACTGGTGATATGAAAAGGCTCAGAGGTTCTCCTGACTTTAAATTATACTGATTAAGCTAGTCTGCAAACCACAAACAAACATAAAGACAGAGAAATTACTTATCTTCATTTTTATGTCACAATACCTGAATTAGACTGGACTCTGCAATTAAGCTTAATGAAACAACTGCAAACAAAACATTTTCAACAAAAAAAAGCATGTTTTGGGGAAATGAGCGTCATGTTTTTATTTGTTTTCTTTCATTAGACCAATCCCATCTCATGTTCAATTTTAAATGCATAATTTAAGACTGATACAAGTCATAATTTTATGGTCTTAAAGGCCATTAGGAAACTTCAATGGCTTATACTGTAGCTTTTGTTTGCTCATTATGAGACATTTAATTATACTTAAGAATATTTGGCATTTTTGCAGTAGACTATTTTAATATTAAGCAAATGTGTTTTAAATCCTGTGCATTATTTATTTATTTTGTTGTGTACTGTGACTAATAAATTGTGTTTTTGTCTATTATTTGAGTGCTTGTAAACCTGAATTTCTCTAGAGGGATGAATAAAGTGTCTGTCACTCCGCTTATCTTATTCATCAACTTTCATTCATTCATTTTATCCAACCTTTGAGTTAATCAAGACTATAATGCATTTACATATTAAAGCCAGTTTTGACATAAAAATAACAGGATAAAACCAACACGCAGACAGTAATATGTCCACTTACAAAGAAATTATGTGTTACTTGTACAAACCTGTGCAAATCCTACAAAAAACAGCTGATGGTTTGTCATTCCCAGAGCAGGCAGCGCGGCCTCCTCGCCATTCTTTTCAATCCACTTCACGTAAGCCTTCAAAGCAACAAATGATCAAGTCACAGACATGCATCGACTAGTTTGTTCTGCACATGGAAAAATTAAAAAGTAGAAAAACTAATACAAACAGAAGTTCTGCCTTCACAGTATTTTCTTCTGCATGTTATTTATCATCTACTGTTAGCGCAGGCTGCTTTCACTCCCATATGCTTTGCTCATCTGCTTCACAGCCTATGACCTTTCATTACATGGAAAGAATGTTTGCATGTGAAGAAGTAATCAGAGGCTGACAAGGCCGCTCATAACCACCTGTTGCATTTCCAGGCTTCACAGTAAACCAGTCAACATGCTTTTTCCAATACAGATTAACAGTTGTGACCAACAACAGCCCCTAACAAATCAGCTAACGCAACACATTAATTTCAGATCTCTACGGTAGTTTCCATGTTTTTTCGTAAATGTACCTGTAATCTGTCATAACAAAGCCAACCTCTCATATCTATGTCTGTAAAAAGGAGAGGTGTCATGGTCTCTGCAGCTTTCAGCAAGTTATATTTCCTTTTTATGCATCATGTTCACGGGCAAAAATAAAGAGATAATAAGCTACTTTGTTAATCTTGGTAGTTCTTCACTTCTAGAACTACCAAGAAGAACAATGACCTGGCCAAACAAGAACTTACACAGGCATCTTACTCCATGAATAATTTATAAAGTAGATTGTGAATGTACCTATATTAGATGGAACTAACAGAAAAACTCTAAGTCTCTTGAAGTTACTTCGTTCTGATAAATTCTGACTGGGCTACACATTTTTCATGTTTGGATACTGTTTCTTAGTTGTTTTCATTCTATAATGTTGTTACAGCATATTTAATAAAAATATAAAACACATTTAAAAAAATGAGACTGAAGTTGATGCAACTTCAGAAAACTAACTTCTTTCAAATTCTGCAATTCAGAGTATTTGATTTTAAGCTGTGCCTGGGGGGCACAGGGTCTGAAGAGAAGCGGTCTTCTTTCCAAAATGTCATTTTAGTGCATTACACTGATCTATGCAACAATTAGACAAATCACAAACTTATTATTTGGAATCTGTGTGATCAATCTTTCAGTTACAGTAAAATGAACGGTCTGGTTTCGACCAAAGCTACGTGTAAAGTGTCATGAGATAACTTTTATTATGATTTGGTGCTATATAAATAAATTTGATAAAAATGCAGAGCATGGTAAGAATCTCAGATGTACATTCCAAATGGTTAAAAAGTGAAGAACTGGATACTTCTCAACTTCAACAGTTGACATGTGGCGGAAGAGGAGGGACCAAAAAAGACAGCAGATTTGATGCGACTGCAGTGACAGTAGCAGACGCTGCTCTGTACAATATCACGGTCATTTAAAAAAATTTAAATACAACAAGAAGTACAAGTTAGTGAATATTGCACAGATAACAACCAGAAATTGAAATTTAATGGTCATTGATTAACCACTGATTAACCATTATAAAGAAGAGTGTT
The DNA here is from genome assembly GCA_030068375.1 of Ostorhinchus rueppellii. Classification (NCBI taxonomy): domain Eukaryota; kingdom Metazoa; phylum Chordata; class Actinopteri; order Kurtiformes; family Apogonidae; genus Ostorhinchus; species Ostorhinchus rueppellii. Next base: position 5,132,259 of record JAQQZY010000023.1, read on the forward strand.
GCATCTCCATTTCTGGTTCTGATGCAAAACAACCAGCTTGATTTGAGACAACACTAGTAAAACGTGTGTACTGTACAAGTACATGCATTAAGCACACAGTGTTCTGCATGCGAATGTACTAACAGATGTACTTGATTAGACCTTGTGCCTGTTTAGCTGCATGAAAAGCTCTTCCACAAATTGAGTGATGCCTTCTTTGTCACAACAAACCTTGTAGGCAGCCTTAAGTCCACCATTGTCTGCAATATTCTCTCCCAGAGTCTGTCTACCATTCAGAGGCTCATTGTTGATGCTGTAGTTTCCGTACTGTTCGACCATACACTGTGTCTGCTTCTTAAAAGCCTCAACAGAGGAGTTCTTCCACCAGGAACGCAGATTTCCATCCTTGTCATATTCCCGCCCTTGAAAAGACAGAAGGAGATACTAGTTCATCCTCTGCTACAGCGCAAGTTTGCTCTATCAACTGCTGTTTTATTAAACCAACCTTGGTCATCAAAAGCATGAGTCAGTTCATGGCCCATCACAACTCCAATTCCACCGAAGTTAAGAGCTCTGGGAAGCACAGAAAATAATTTATGTACTTCATATTGTATAAAAAAAATCCATCTTGTTACAAAACATTTTTTAAATTTATTTGTCACATGCTCATGAACATAAACTACAAGAAACAGAACAGCAAGGCCAGTTGAGGGTTACAGTGTTCAACAAAAGATATCCATAAATAATACAATAAAAGGAAAATAAGGACATCGCATTACCATTTCAGCACTGATGTCTTTGTTTTTAAATCCAATCCATTTGTCCCATTTTCTATCACTCATCTTTTTTCTTTACTCCAAGTCATTTTTTTCCATCACCTATATTTCTTGTACTATTTCTAATGTTACAAACTATTTTAATCAGTACTCATGTTACTTCTAATTCTGTAATGATCTCAGTTCTTATTGAGCAACAATTTTATACTTTTGTTCACTATCTGTACACTGTATTATTAGTATTATTATTTACCATGAAACTCCAGAATATCAGTGTCCCTCCATTGCCCTGTATCAGTTCAAAAAGAAAATCCTGGTTGTCTTTGATTATGAATCTTAACTTGCTAAACGCTGCTAAATTACATTGTAAGAGTAGATACTTGATTACCATATTAATCTATCACGATGAAATGGTTGAATGCAGTAAAACTTACTTGGGCCAGGACCGACTATAGAATGGTGCTTGAAGAATTCCTGCTGGAAAAACCATCTCATTCTTCGTTGGGTTATAATATGCATTCACAGTTGGAGGGGTCATACTCCACCTGTAGAAGACAGGGAACACAATCCAACCAATTGAGTCTCATCTCAAGTTCAGGACAAGTGCAGAATAGAAATTTAAGTTGGTCTGCTTCACCAGGATGACTACAGATCACTTTGGTAGACATGCAAACTGTAGTTTCCCCTCCCCCTTCTCCTACTGAGAGACAAGGATCAGCTCAGCAGAGAGAAGTTGGTTGCCTGGGAACATTTGTAGACAGCAGCAGTACTCTGCTGAATCAGTATAATGGGAAAATGTCCTCATCAGACCGTGCAACCAGAGCTGTGGGGTTCCAGTGACCAACTCACTGATTTCTGTTGGGAGCTTTCCTCAGCTGGTCTGCAGTCACTCTGGCTGAGAAGTTGTAGTACTGCATGAAATTTTGGAAGTAAAGTTCTGACACCACCTCAAACTAGAAGAAAAACAGTTCAGTGTTTTTAATGTCAGTCTGTGGAAAATGTTTGCGTTTTTACGTGAGGTTCTTACATGTAACAGTTACAAATTTACCTACATCATTGAACACTTTATCCAGCTTTGTGTGATTCATGATGAACTCTGGATATCCAACCATATTATATATCGCATCTGCCTGTGACAGATGAGATAAAAATAAATAAATAAATAAATAACTGTTAAAGACACCAGGTGGCAGTGCTGTATTTCATAGCAACGCCAGTACATAAAGCAGTAAAAAGAGAACTTCAAATAAGATCTTCCGGCACAAGTTCATGAAGTTTAATACACAGTAACATATTCCCCCACCTTTTCTTTTGCAGCTTTTTTTGTTTCTGAGTCCATCCACTTCACATACTTGAGGCTGTCCTCAAACGCCCATTTGATTTCTGCCACCATATTTTCTGCCTGAAAACAAAGAGGGCAACAGAGGCGAGTCAGAAGCACATCATCTGATGAAGTAGGAGCAGCATTGTGAGGGAAGAGCTGTGTAACACTTACAATGGCTTTGCTGTCGTCTGAAAAGGTAGCTTTGACAAACATGGCTCCCAGGGCGAAGCCAAGGGCACTGTCGGTGTCACTGACGCACAGCTTCCAGCGTGGAGTACAACTCTGTCGCAAATTAGGGGGAAAAAAACATCTCGAGTCATTTACAGTATTAGATATTGTCAAACATTTGGGAGTTTATTCTTGAACATCTTCTGTCTGCTTCAATTAGTCACTTCCTTCATATCGCTGAATATAATGACTAGTCAGGACCTATGTGGGTGGACTGGCACTCAGCTGAGGAGAAAACAATGGTGATAGTAGAACTGTTCCAAAATAAACCCAAACACTAAAACTGTTAAACTGAAACGATCTAATAATTAGTTCGTCCTGTGTAGCCGTCTCCCAGTGTTCACATTCAAAGTGTTACCGACTTTAACTGCAAGTCCCTGAGGCTTTAGGGCTGTCCCACTGTCCAATCATGACTGATGGGTGGGTGGTGGTGGTGGTGGTGGGGTTACTTCCACACATTTGGAGCTCTTTATGACCACTTTCTGTAAGTCAGCAGACGTGGCCTGAGGGAATGTCTCATAGTTCATGGTGTTGTAATATTAAACATGGGCTCTGCAGGGGGAGCCCCCAGACAGTTTGAAAAGAAAAAAAAAAAAAGATAAGCAGTGGCTGTACCGGTCTGCCGAAAATTTACCAGAAATCCCAACAAGCATTTGCCACAATGAGGATTTTTGTGGCTTGTAAAAGGAATCAATTACTTTGAGGATTTGGTGCAAATCCTTCATATCCCTGAAATGGAAAAGCATGTATAAATATGAACCTCCTTGTACATACAGTCGGTCGTCTCACTACCCAAAGAGATGTTTTTGTTGCCATTTGAGACTTTCTTTAAACATGACTGTGAGTGCAGAGGTACATAGAACTCATAAAACATTAAACTGTGATATAACAAAATAAGCTTACATCAAGTCAAATGAAGAATAATGCAGAGAGATCCATATAAGACATTATGTAGCATATGGGTAAAACTCAGATGGCCTTGGGGGGTTCAGTGATGGCTTACTGCTGTGTTTTTGAGGGAAAGCTGGGTTGTTATCTCTCTGTGAGCTAAAAGACACAATGTTCCTTCTAAAGGACTGAGTTGTTTTTTTCTATTTAAGATAGCAAAACAGGACACCCACATTCCACCTCTGGGCCATTTACACTGAAAACAGAAGCACTAAAAGTGGAAATAAATGAACAGGAAACAAGTTCCAAATGACAAAGCAATGTTTCATTAGTACCAACCATATCAGTGCTGGCTTGTGTGTCTCTAATTGGTAGACATTTGGTTGTGTGTTTTGCTATTTTTATTTTTTTTTATCCATGTCTGAACTTAGAAAAAATTAATTCAGTTCACTTTGAAACTTCCATTAAATTAAAAAAGTTAACAAGTAATAAACACACGGTCATAAAATATCCATTTTTACCAACTCATCCATTTTATTAAACAATGAATCATAATGAAAAATGAAAACTTGCCGTCAGGTCTAACACGACAAAGTTATCAGGTAAGAGGAAGGGCAAGGAAAACTGGATCCGCATATGCTCAAAGATTAAGAGGAACAAGGTCAGGACAGGGAAATGAGCAGTGCTTAGAGCAGGAAAAGTTGTAAAACCATGTACCTAAGCACAAATGGACAGACACACAGCTGCACTCTAACATCCAACAGATAAAGACACACAAAATGTAGGTTTGTTATGACAGCTTGACCTCAGTGGAAAACAAGGGTCTGGGAGAACAGGATCTAGCAGAGATAAAAACATGGGGTCATTGGAGCCTTTGCAGTCAAACAGTCTTTCACTGAGACAAAACTAAAAGTAACTACATTAGTGACAGAACCACTGCAGAGTCATGTGTTAAAGTGTAAACCTCACTTAGAAAAAACAGACCTTCTCAGTACGTGGCAGAGGAGATCATGATGGTTTGGTTTATTGAAGTTTTTACAACTGTGAGATTTCTGCTTCCCCTCAAATACAATAGAGTTAAATTTACTTTGCTCTGTGGTGCTTGTAGAACAGAAACAGAAACATCTCTGTAGAGAAACAAGCTCCTCATTAGATTATCCACAGTCTACTGTCAACAGTTTTTACAAAGACCATTTCTTTAAATTACAGAAAACTGCTTCTCTGAGCTCTGTGGAGCATCTCACTTCAAAAGAAAAAACAACAGTTTCTCTAAGCACTGCTGATGTGTTGAAAATGTACATTTGATATGAGTGTCACAAATAAAAGTCCTTTTACTTTCCTTATATTGTGGTAGAAGTCAAACTCAAACCATTAGAGGTATAATCTGAGACAATTGTAACATAATCTGGGTGAATTGACCGATACCAAATCTCAAGGAAACAGGAGCATTATTGCACCTTTCATTTCAAGATCAGTATCAGCGGTTAGTGATAAACTGATGGACAATGACACTTCTGTCTTGTTATCCTTCCAAGTTCCACAGATGAATTTCTTTTAAATTTCTCCATGTGGCAAAAGCTTCCTCTTTAGTTGTAAAAACCAAGTTGTTTCTTTTGGTTTCAGTTCTACTTGAACTCTTTTTCCATAGACAAGAGTAAACTGTTGTAAACTTTGCCTTTATCAGACCACATTATTTTTATTGTTGTGATCTTGTAATAAACATGGCCACACACGCAAACCATGAAAACAGGTTACACATAGATCAAAACTATTCCTATGTTAAACTGTAGATCTCTTCTTTTAAACCACTTAGGCCAGTTAGTACAATCTGATCTACGTGACCAAGAAATACTGTTTATTTTCCACAGAATGCCAACATAATTCACTGACTGACAAGTCTTTCCAACATAAACAATTCAGCTCCTTAGTTGGTGGTAGTATATATTCAGCTGCCAATTTTCTTTCTTTTTTTTCCTCCATTCAGGAGAAACAATTCCTCTTCAGAGCGACACACACAAGAGCAAGAAGTCAAGTGAAAAGCACTCCAAATCCATCTGTTTGGCTTTGGACCAGGTCCTCTGTCAGTGTACATACAGACTTTTTATTTCCTCTGTTAGTCTCTCTTTTGCTAGATAAAAAAAATCCAAATAATTTGCAAGAGTTTATATAAGTCAAGAGCAGTAAGGCAACAGCGTAGTGTAAATCTAGCGTGTGCTTTCAGCCCGTAGACATGTTCAGATACACTATATGGATTCTTCTGACACATACCTTGTTTTATCGGTTTAATCTCACCTGTGTTTAAATATCTGCAGTGTTATGTGAGTTTCTCACCTTCTTAGTTCCATACATGATTTCAAGGAAGTGCTGCTCTGCGTCCTGGAACCTGTGGTCTAAAATGGACACCATCTTCCTCACCACCTTCATTATCATGTAGTTGTTCAGCAGGCTACAAAAAAATAAAAATAAAAAGATTTGTAACACTGAATTCTTTTATACCACTCTATTTTTTATTATTTTCTATTTTACTGCATCACTTTGACATAAAATGCACTTGTACACTGTAGTATACAATCAGTATTTGACAAATAAGTGATAAAACATTGGTATAACTGACCTCTTATTTGTTTTAGTTATGAGGTCAGACACTTTCTGGAGGTATTCCTTGGCATAAACAACCACTGGTTCTGACTCGTTGAGTGGTACAGGAGCAAACACTTCTCTAAGGTATGGCATCCAGTCCACTGCTGGAGCCAAACTCTGTAACACCACAAAAAAAAAAAAAAAAAAAAAAAAAAAAAAATAAACAAACATTGACACATGTCACTGACAAGATTAAAAACAACTCTAACGGGGTAAGCTACATAACATGTCAGTCTTGTGTTGAACGTTTCCCCACATCTCTGCTCCAAAGAGCATCGGTCAAGCAAGCAATGGAGTGGATTTATAAAGAAATAAGTGAAGCAGAAAACTAGAATGAGTGCTTCACATAAGTATGTTCTAAAACAACAATACACATACTCCGTAAACACACCTTCACCATTGCAAAGCTCTAGGGTAGCATACTGAAGCACACTTCCTCCTGCTCTTCCTCCTGTCTGCATCCAAAAGACACGTCTGGTAGACAGGAGACAGGCAGCAAGGCGTCCGCTTTGTCTACAGTTTTGTCTCTCAGACAGACTTACATCGCACTAACAGTAGTGCAGTGAAAGCACAGAGCAGAATGAACTAGAGTCTTTCATTTTTATACTGTTCCAACCTGTTAATGGCTGCACACATAAACATACTGTTCAGATATTGATGCCAAAAATCATTCAAACCCAGCAAAGCAACAAATAGAAACTAGGATACATACACAAGCAGAGAGTGTTCGCAGGTAAATGCATCCCCACACACTGACACATGGTTAGAGGTGACAACTGAAGGGAATCTATATATTGCTTTTTTAAGGAAAGCATGACATACTTTATGTGCTGTGTTCTATTGTTGCTTTGCTTAGCTAATAAAACAAAAGCAGGTGACACTCACTGCCAGGTCTTTGGCCTCCATCTTGTTATAGATTAGTTCTTCATCTCTTCTTTCCTCCTGAGGGATTGTAATGTTGGCCAGGGTTGTTTCAAAGTCCACAATCTCCTCCATTAATGTCTGTGATGTCTCTTTTGAGCCGCCGAGAAGAACTCCTAACTCCACCAGGAAGTCAAGGTATGCGTTCAGATACTGCAAAGAAGTCAGCAGAGTAAAGTTGGTGATTGGTGGGGAGACCAGCCAAGTGTGTGTGTGTGTGTGTGTGTCTTTGTGTATGTAGTAAAATCCAATTAGGAAAGTAATCCTAAACTATGCAAATACAAGCTACAATGCAGAATTTCCCCCTGCAGCTGAAATATTTCTCTTTTATTATCATACAATTTTCCTTCCTTGTCTGCATTAAGTCTTGGGATATTTAACATTTAATTGTTTTCTTCTTGCAGTTAAATTACTAACCTGGCTGCAGGCAACTATTATAAATTTTACAAATTTTATGAACACATTTTCACTTCAGTCTCTAGTGTGTGTTATAAACAATTCAAGGAGGAACCTTTTCGTTTGCTGTTTTGTTGAGGTAGTAATCCCGTGAAGGTAGTCCCAGGCTTGACTGATCCACCTGGAATGAAAAGAAACATCCTATGAGTTCCAGTTCTCCCTAGATTTCACTACTCACAAAAAAACTTTTGTTTTGTTTTTGCCATTTCCAGCATGTGGGCTAAAAGCACTTGCCAAAGATCATATCTTTTTGCAACTACATATTTGTTAAGGTCCCATGACTCCTAACAAAAGACAAAGAAAATGTCAAACTGGCAGTGTGAATGCAAAGCCAGAGTGAGTTTATAAAGGGCATGAAAGAGTTGACACCTAAGGGAAGACTGCAGAACCTGCTGAGTACATCTGAAATGGAGACAGTGGAAACAGAGTTATAACGTTGAAGTTTTCCTTACATTTTATTTTTATTTAGGCTGTCAGTTAGGTGTTTCTGTTTAGTTTGACACAATTTTAGTTTAATTTGGGTGCAGTTTTAGTTGAGTTTTTAAGTAGTTTTAGGTCACTTTGACACCACCCTTGCTTGGTCCAGATTTTCCAGTTTGATGCAAACTAAATCTGCAGCTGTGAAACCTCCCCCCGACCACAGTGTGGACCACACAGCTGGTCTTTGGTAAGACCAAAGACAGGGTCTCAGTGCAGATCAAACTGAATCATGCTTCGGTGCATGTACAGTGCGAAAATAGTTTTTGGATAGTCTGGACTTTTGGACAATCACAGGAAGTTATGCAGGGCAATGGACACGAAAAACAAGAGAAGAAAAACAAACCAAAGACTAAAGAAGTTAAAAATGAGCTGAATTAACCTCGTTAAAAACATGCTGACATCAGATGCACATCGTTTATAAATATGAATGCATGACACATAGATAATGATGGCAGGACCCTAAAATAGCAGCGTGAAGCACACCTAGCCAGATAAAATGGAAACAATGAAAAAAAAAGAAAAATCATGGACCTTGGTTCTGACTTTTAGGGGTAAAAAATACATGTTTCAGGCATGATGAGGAAAGCATTTTATAAAAATATAAGATGAAAAAAATTCAGGTGTCAAATCTGATTTATAAAACCATTGTTTCCATGTTGTACAAATCCAATTTATTACATTTCTGAAAAGTTACACTAAATTAGACTATATTTAAACTGATAGAACCACAGTGCAATTCAAAAGGGGAGAAAAAAAATTAGGCTCATTTTCCTTTACGCTGCCTTATTTTATCATTTCAGCTTTGTTTTATTTTATGTTTTGTTCATTGAATTTTGGTTTGTGTCACATTACACCAATTTTAGAATTGCTGCACTGGCTCCCCGTGTGTTTCAGGATCGATTTTAAGGAGCTTTTATTAGTTTTTAAATGTTTAAACGGTCTTGGGCCATCTTATTTATCTGACCTGCTTTTATCATATCAGCCCT
>JAQQZY010000023.1:5182430-5193787 GCA_030068375.1 Ostorhinchus rueppellii
TAAGAGAGGTCATAGAAACTCATTTTAAGGATCAGAAATCCCGAAAAGTGTAAATTTTATGCCATGGCACCTTTAACTGTTCTGCGTGCATACAAAGCAGCCTGATGTGAGAGGCAACTCAAGTTGGCTATTAAAAAACTGGCAGTGCAGTTTAGTGTCTTTGCCAAAGGGGAACAATTAAAACAACTGGTCAGAAAATCACATACGCTCTCACACACATAGAACTGTAGGTATGGATTACTGTCTTTATTTAATTAAAAAATTTTGGTGGAAAAAATAGGAAAATGTCTGAAAATGACCAACAACTTGTTCTTCATGAGTATATTAGTACAAAAGTATATGGTCACAGAAAAAACTATTGGATCAGCAAAAGTCATCAAAAAAAAAAAAAAAAAGATTATGCAATCGAGTACTAACTCCTGTGTGTGTCATGTGACTAAAACAGACGGAAAAGAAACCATGGAATGCCTGAAAGCATTGTTTTTGTCAGTACAATGCCATGTAAGAAATTAAGTGATTTTGTTTTTTTATCAAGAAAACATGGAAAATGGATAGATATCAGCTCTGGAATTAAACTACTATGGGGTATTTTTGTTGTTATAATTATATTTGTCCAAACAAATGTACATTTTACTTGTACCAGGCATTAAAATGAACAAGAAATTGAAGAAAACAAGGGGTGATCTAATAATTTTTCCGCAACTGTACCTAAAAATATCTATAGATTGAGTATAACAAGAGTATATGTATATGCATATATAAAAAAACAAACAAGTCAAATGACATCTGACAATATGTGCAACGCAGTCTTCAACAAATCTGCATAAAAGTTAATAACTTAAGATGCAGCTAAAATACAACTTCATGTGCGTCTCCATAAGCATCCGTGCGAAACACAACAGCGGAACAAGTTTTTATTTATAGCCAAATTAAAGCTTCAAGTCAAGGAAATTGTAATCAAATTATTTTTTTTAATCGACTCCAGACAATTAATTGATTAGTCATTTCAGCTCTACTCATACAGCATTTGTCTACCTGCACTGAGAGAGGAAGAGTTTTGATTTTTTCAGAGGTCATCCTCTCTATCTGTCAGCGTCTCTCTTCAGAGCGTGCTCAATTAAAATCCTAATCCGTGCTGTGGAGCTGCTACCTGCTGCAGTGACACATTTAAGTGTGAGGAGACACACCGCCTCAGGCTCAGGGAAGCACTGTGGGGTTGGAAATATTTGATGTTGGGAAATATTAGGTTTTTGCACATCTTGGAGCAGCTCCGTGCCTGGTGACGTGATGGACGCAACACTGAGTCTGATACTAACCACAACCTTTGGCGGCATCCTGGTGGTGGCCGTGGTGGTAGTCATGTGCTACTTCACCTGTAGACTGGCCGGTTCACTGCCTTTGGGCGGACCTGGTAGATTCTGAGGCTGAACAACATCATCATCATCATGGAACGGTACTGGTAGTTTTCTTCTGGTCATTTTATCAAAATTGTCTTGTTTTGTTTGGATTTTAGAGCTTTACAGATGGTAAGGAGCTGCTATGGAATGTGACTTGAATTGGATACTCAGAAGGAAGAAATTGGAGTTTAAAGATCTGACAGGCTGGAGCTTGAGGGAAAACATCAATACTAAAATGAAAAATTATCCAGAGTAGACATTTTTATATGCTTGGACCATCCCTGCCCATGCTGAATAAAAAAACATGAAGCCGAACTGTGCAGGTAAAATGTTTTTGTGATTAAAACATTGGTATCTGGAGACCTTGCCAAGTATTTATGGAATTATTATTTTTTTTTGTGTGTGTGTCTCATAGGTGGTTGTGTTCAGTCAATCATTTGGTGTTAATCGGCTTTGTTATGGCCCTTAAACCTCTCAGTACTATGGAGCTCAATCCAATTAAAATGACCTTGAATATAAGCACAAGGAAGAATGGAGGAGGGTGTGGATAATTATAGATAAAAGCCTGACTGGCCAGGACCCATATGGGCTCCTGTTGTGACTACTTAGATTCACAGCAAGGCCTCCAGCTTAAACTTCACACTGCCCTTTTGTTTCTGCAGCAAAGCGTGATGATGGGCTGAGCGATCTGCATTTAAAAGATTTAGCCAATAGTTTAACAATATAAAGAAAAGTCTCTACACACCTTTGCTTACATTAAACCAGACGGTTTGTCGGATTCCTCTTTAGCGCTGCAGCCCAAGATTGTTGACACTGATCAAAACTAACAAAATAACAAAATACAGGTGTGAATAAACTCTCCTACTAAATAAACTCCTCTCAACTAAACCTTACTGAAATGAAAGGGGAAATGTTTTTAGTTTTCTCCGTTGTCACGATTTAACCCTGTCATGCACAGTGGTCACTACAGTGGACACTATTCTACAGCTGTTCTATTGTATATTCATGGATTTCAATTCATACCATTACTGTAACTGTGCTGTTCTTCCGAAACCTGATCTACACTAACATGTGTGAGTGTAAATCAATTGCTAATTGTTACAGGACTGTAATTAACAGTTTTCTTTAACAAAAAACCCCCCAACAAATTCATATAATCTTCATGAAGTCACTAATAACTATTATTAGAGTATGTCAAAATGTGACAAAACATCAAATTAGCTGCATTAAAAATGTTTTTATTTCATAAATATCACTCAGTTAATCACTTTCTAATGAAGGTTATTTATTTATATATATATATATATATATATGTAGTGGACTATATAGTGCACTCATCAATCAACATGGAAAACGGTTTCGGACACTACTTTGCCGCACAGTTAATTACGTCATTACTGTCACACAATTCAAATGTGCCAATAATGCTGTGCCGCAATGCATTATGGGATATAGTGGGCCGTCTAGTGACCATCGGTTGTCCACTACATTTCGCGGTGAATTGTGGGATACATTAAGTGCACTGTATAGGGAACATCAATGTTCACTTAAGCATTCGGACACCACTACAAAATGGTGTGCTCACTATATAGTGCACTATATAGGGAGCAGGGAGGGATTTCGGACACAGCCATGGTGTCCAGCTGAGTGGACATTTTTGTAATTCCATGAAAAGCAGGTTCATTAAAAACATTTCAATTGCATTGATTTTTTTCATGCCTGAAGAGGAATAAAAACACTCAAGACAAACATCTCAACTAAGGTTCTCAAAATTCATGAATGAAAGGGTTAAGTTTTTGTTTTAAATTGTACTATAGCATAATGTTTTTGGTGCATATCAAAAGTATCCAGGATACATCCACACCTGCATCCTGGTGAAAGTATGTAGAAAGTACCAGAATCCCATTTGAAATCACCACTGAGTCTTACATAGGGAGAGGAAGGTGACAAAATATAGTGAAACATTTCTTGAGAAATGCATGGTGGTGCAGTGGTTAGCACTCGTGCCTCACAGCAAGAAGGTACAGGGTTCGATTCCCAGCCAGGACCTTGGGTTCCTCCCACAATCCAAAGACATGCACGTCTCTATATGTCAGCCCTGTGATGAACTGGCGACTTGTCCAGTTGTGTACTTGTGTACCCCGCCTTCCCCCTTAAGTAGCTGGGATAGGCTCCATGCGACCCCGTGACCCTAGTGAGGATAAAGAGGGTATAGAAAATGAATGAATGAATTTCTTAAGAAGAGAAAAGCAATGAAGCTATGGAAGTGTATTTGAAAAGCCTGCACAAGAGGGCTACGCTAGTTTAATGTTACGAGCTAAGGTAAGCTAACTTAGCCCAAAACTGCCAGACGACTAAAAAAAAAAAGAAATGAAATAACTTCATGAAAATTTAAAGTCATACCAACACTGGAAACAGTATTAGTAAACCTAGCTAGCCTAAAATTAGCTCCACTAAAAGGAGCCAAGAAAGTAAAAAGAAATTAACCCATAAAGACCCAAACATCCACCACTGCCCAAAACCATCCACTGATCTAAACAGTTCAATACCTGCTGATCCACTAATCCTATCAAAACACGTCAATAATTGGTGTAAAACACAGTTTGCCATCTTGTCATGGTCATCAGATATGACCCATTTGGACGTTCAGAGGTTCCGTAGTTACCATGGAAACACTGTCATCTTCTTATACCAGTGGAGTTGGATCAATGACAGTGGATGGACACTCTTGTTTTTCTGTTTAATTATGATAGATTTTGTTGAAAGAGTAATTCTTTCCTCATTTTTGACTTATTAACCTTTGAATTTACACTGAGCTTTTAAGAACATCTACATGATCAGTGAATCAATTTATTGGAAAATACTAGATTTTCACTGAAATATGCAGAACATGGAAGATAATGCTATAATTTATTGTGATAAATCATTTGAGAAAGATTAAATACAGGAAAATTTATTAGGGAAGTTCCACAAATGTAGCACTGGGCCTTCATGGGTTTAACAAAAATACTAACATTACAGCTTTGTATTTGTGGTGTCTTTAAACTAGAACATGTTTTTTAAGCTGTTATTGTGATTATATGACTTTCACGTGATGAAAGATGTCAATGGTGGGATATGAATAAAAATGACAAATATATCTGTGTTTGATCGGTGAAAATGGCTTAACTGACCATTTCCTGTTTTAAAATGTTAATGTTTAATGATGTAGTAGAATCAGTTTTTTCAGATGACTGTATGATGAAAATTGTATTACAAATATCAGCATTAAACTGCAAACAGTGGTGTTCAGTCCCCCTGACCTTCTGTCAGATTCTAACAAACTTCAATAACTTTCCCAAAACACTGAACTGAAGCTGTATTATTGCTCTATTCTGAACCACCAACCTCACACAGAGGAAATGATGTTGTATTGTACAACTGCTGCCTCCATCAGTCAGTTTGTATGTTAGCCTGAATCTGAAATAACAGTAAAACACTGCAGTGACACAACATATACTGCTGAGTTGCTCTTTTTGTTGCTGAACTCTGGTGGGTATAAAAGGCCTCAGGGCTTCAGTTCCTCATGGGAAACGAATGCATGATGACAAGAAGTGTCAAAAATGTTCTAAATATAGTGTACAGGTTTTTATTTTATTATTTTTAAATGAGCCTTTTTTCTCTGGTAAACTAGTACAAAGCTACACATTTCAGAGCTTCATGTAGTTCTGCATAAGTGAGTTTTAATTCTCTGTTTTACAAATGCCCATGAACTACTCGTGAATCACATCAATGATAAGAGTAGTTCAGACACATTCTGCCTTGGACATTTGACCTCATCACCACTGTCTCAAACTCTTTCTGACTTTGTAACTGTTTTTAGAATCATGCAGTGGTTAGAGTTCAAGTTAGAAGTGTGTTAAAGTTACACTTTAACCCTTAAAAACCCAACCAAAAGCAGTTACTAATCTAAAATGTATAACAACTATTGATCCACTAATCCTATCAGTAAATAATGAGGTAAAATGCAGTTTCTCAGCTTTTAATGGTCATCAGATATGACCCATTTGGACTTTCAGAGGCTCTGTAGTGAACGTGGAAACATTGTCCTCTTTTGAAACACCAGTAAAACCCATATAGTTTGACAAATTACAAGAGTTGGAGATGCTTGTTTATACAATTAGTTATTGATATCTTTGCTGCAAAAGCCACTTTTCTTCATTTTTCTCCATTTTGGTATTATAACCTTTGAATTTATTCAGAGTTTTCATGGACATCTACATGTTTTGTGAAGTAAATATAGGAAAATACATGATTTACACGGAAAAAGGATAATAAAAAGGATAATATTATAATAAATGGTAATAAATTAGTTAAGAAAGGTTAAATAGAGAGAAATATTCATTTGGGAACTTCCACAAATGTAGCCCTGGGTCTTTTTATTTGTTAATTGGAAAGAAAATGTATATGTGTGGAGAAGAAATATTGTCCCTTGTGTCCATTGGAGTTTTCTTTTTAAGAGGGAAACCTGAGGCTGTCGTGTTGAGTATAAATCATCGGTATTTGCAGTCATACGGGATATGTGTTAATTGCACCAAACAGCTATGCCTAGTCAAATCATCACAGAGTAAATAAGTATTAAACCAGTATGTCAGAGTCAGTATATGACAAGATGACACAGAGTTAATTACCGGTGTGTCATTTTTCTCTTCAGGCTGTCAGACGACTGCAGACTTCTTCTCAAAGTGGTATGTTATGGCTGTCTAGGACAACACATCAGCCACACAGAAACAACAACATGAAGGTCTCAGCCCTGCTCATCATCTGCTCATGTCTGATCTTGGGGACGTTGGGGAAGCCACAATTCCCTGGTAAGTGCCTGTTATCGCCACAAAACGGGGAAAAAAATTCTAAAATCCACCCATTTGTACTTCAGCAGGAAGCTTCTGGCAAACACAGTGGGGATGTTGATTATATTCGAGGGCCTGTCCTGTTGGGAAATTTGTTTAATGTGCATAGTTTTCCTGAAAAGGGTGGATATTTTTGGCAACTGTGTTCACTCAGGATGTACCAGGGAAAATAACAGGAATTAAGTGATAAGATAGGATTGTACAAAATACACTGCCTGGCCAAAAAAAAAGGCACACATAGTATATTTAACTGTACCATCTTTGGTTTGGATTACAGGAAACATTCACTGTGACATCTTTTTTGCCACATAATGCTTACATAGTGCCACAATAAGGTTCATAATATTTTTTCCATCCATAGTAGCATTCATTTTTTGATTATTGATGCAGAATCAGACCGCTGCATCAAGTCTTCATTACATCCTGAATTAGAGTCTGGACTTTCTGTTGGCTAATCCATGTGTGAAAACGGTGTCTCATTCTCCCTGAACCATTCTGTCACATACCTGATGATCCTGATCAATCCTGGCATTGTCCAATATTTTACACGTTAAAGACATGAGAGCCCACTCACTGCAGTTAGAGTTAAATAACCTGTTCCAGCTAAAACATCAGGGTTCTCACTAGAAATTTATAGTATCCTGGCACCCTCCCACCCCTCCAGCCCCTGCTAAAACCTTGTGATAGACGTAACTCTACGAGATTTCAAATGAAAAAGAACATGGCGCTGTATTAAATTTGAGTGTGTTCCTGCAAACCCGATGGATTTCGTTTGATTTTAGCAAAATTATTGGGGGAAAATAGAAAAAAACACCCTAAATTTAAAAATGAATATAGCGGCACTGAGCTAGCAGTATACTGGCACAGAGCCATTGTTCCATTGTCTGCGGAGAACCCTGATAATTAACCGCTGCAGGATTTACCCATGGAAAGATCTGAACTATTTGCTGAGTTAAATCCAGTGAACGTCTCCTGGAATCAAAACCAAAGGTGGTGCAGTCAATTATTGCAAGTGTGACTTTTTTTTGGCCGGGCAGTGTAGATGTACTGTAAAGATCACTGTTACATTCCTTGAGAGTTTGTAGATCAATAATCTAGTTCTGTGTTCTGAAAAAGCCTGCATTTAATTCCTTTTTATCAAAACACACAGAGCAAGAAAAGGACCCAAAGTTCTGGAACACCTTTGCTCAGCGGACACTGAAGAACGCTCTGACGCTGCAAAACCTTAACATAAACAAAGCAAAGAATCTCATCCTCTTCCTTGGAGATGGTAAGCCATAAAGTCATTACGTTCACCTCCACATTATGACTAAAAATGATGAAATCTCCCTCAAAGTGGAAAGTAACCTTGCTGCAGAGAGACACTAAATCTTATGAGCATCATTAGGCTCAAATTGCCCATGCCTTGATCACACTTTGCCCTTTAGTCATTTTCAAAGGATAGAATTATTAATAATCCACTAAAGGCTGCAAATTTAGGAATGGGCTGCTGGCAAATTACAGAAAAATCTGACGGGAGACGTTAATTTTTCTACCTTGTATTACAAATGAATCTAAAATCACACAGAAAACACGAGTAGGAAAAAGTCAAATTCTTTACTGGTTTTCCTCCATAACACATTAAATGAAACATTTCTATAACTTGGAAATAGGGATGCAAATTATTGATTAATGCATTAATCTTTAGTTGGTTGACCTTATCGATCGATTAAGGATTAATTGATAAGCGAGGATTTTCCTGAGAACCTGAATTTCTCTTTCAGTGGGTCAGTAAGAATAAAAGCGAAATATTGTTTCTATACTTTATGAAAAAAGCATGTCATCTTCCTTCATGATGGATTTATTGAACCATTGGATACAGTTCAGGCAATGACATTTATGGAGGAGAACTAAACACATTCTGCAGAGAAATTCAATAAAATAAATGGATGTGAAGAGGTGCAGTTTAGAAGACCTACCTGAACTACCTCATACGATGGCACAAGATTTCAGTGGAGATGCCCCCCCCCATTTTCCTATGGCCACTTGACATACCTGTAGCCTGGAGGATGTTTTCAACTTCTGTCTCACTGACCAGATAGTCCAGATGACCGTGGACTAGACCAACCTCCAGGGAAAACACTGCATCTG
The DNA here is from genome assembly GCA_030068375.1 of Ostorhinchus rueppellii. Taxonomy (NCBI): domain Eukaryota; kingdom Metazoa; phylum Chordata; class Actinopteri; order Kurtiformes; family Apogonidae; genus Ostorhinchus; species Ostorhinchus rueppellii. The sequence goes on from JAQQZY010000023.1 coordinate 5,190,847, forward strand.
GGACCGGTCTGATACCGACCCAGCATGCACCGCTCCACAAACAGATGGTCTGGTCTGTGTTTCACACCACCATGTCCCAAAGCAATTCTAATTCATCAATGTCATGATCCGGTTCGATGACTGGCTATCCCAGCCATAGTGTCACAGCACAGACAGGTGTGGACAGACGGACAGGGAGACTCCCCCGTTCAACTACAGTGATGAAGCCTAGTTTAGGCACTGAGGGCCCCTGTTCTCAACACCACAAATCCCACTGTGGAAAGGGGCGGTTAAGCGACAATTAATTATTTCATCAAGCAAATTATTATCAACAATGAATTAAAAGTTGAATTATTGTTTTCATCCCTAAATGGAAATTAATATAAAAATTAAAAACTTAAAACAAAATATTACGAATTTTGCAAGTAAACTTATATGCAACTCTTTATATGAAAATGCAGGTGTGTTTTTTTTTAAAGGAAAACTTTACCTCTTCATGCTATGAATGTGCATCAAATGTTATGAAAATATTCCTGAAAGTTATGTTTTTTTATTGTGTGTCTTAGGTCTGGTTTGACTTGGCCTTTCAACACAACTGTCTTCCTGGGGTTACTTTGACATCTGTACTTTCCGCATGAGTTGAAACGAAAACTAACAGTTCATATGTAATAAGGTTGATCTTTATAGGACTGGACTTTCATAATCAGTCACTCAATGTTATAATTAAAATAACTTCAGAAGAGTCACATGCTTTTCTGTTTGGTGTGTTAAACCCACTGTATGGGTGGCCTGGCCTCGAAATGGGTGTTTGGATTGAAACACATTTTTAGCTCTTCAGCTTTTCATATCACAGAAAAAAAATTGCAATGTCAGACTTTCCCAGCGCCGTGAAGGTCATTAACAGCTTTACTCAAGTAAAGATTTAGCAGCACATATTTGACAAAATAGAAATCCCTTTTTAACCCTTTCATGCATGACATTCCTGCTGTGGACAGATATTCAGTCTTTAATTAAAGCTACATTATTTGCAGTAATGACTCTAACTCTTAACTATCTTTCCATCACACTTTCTAATATTTGTTAGGTTCATGTTAAAGTAAATGCAGCTGCGTTATTTGAAATACCCCACTGTGGAATAAATAAAGTCATATTTTATCCTGATATATTTTTTAAGTAATCCAAAATGTGGTTATGAAGAAATTCTCTAATAATGTGGGGAATAGTTTATTTGGAGTTTAATCTTTATGTTTTTTTGTCATTTTGCTTCAGTGACTGAAGTTTCACAGAATATAATCAGTGATTCATGACACTCACCACAGCAGACAGTTACATTTTACGCTGAAATATGTTTACTTAAAGCAGTGATATATTCTCTTTGTGGATAGAGCTTTATGGATGTGTTTGTGCTTAAAAAATCAATACCATTACACTTTGAACTGTTGATGCAGGGAATCCACTGCAACGAATAGCTGGGTATTACACTGAAGAAATAAGATGTTCAAGGTTGAAGGTTGAAGGTTCCTTTATTTATACCCATAGGTAGATTTGTTTTTGCTGACAGTGATTGCCTTGGCATAACAACAAGACAACAAAACACACATTGAACCTTTTAGGCAGGTACTTGGTCAAGATTCAAGACAAAAAGACAAAAAAAAAAGTGCTCAGTGCTCCACCAGTCATTAGTATAGCAGCATGGATAAATAAAAAGATGTAATGATATGTTTTATGTCAATAATGCCACTAGTTTATTCATTTGTCATGCATGCAAGGGTTAAGTCAACTGCCCCATATTAATGTCCATGTGCAAAAACAGTAAAAAAAAAAAAACTATCAGTTGCCCTAGTAGATGCAGTGCAATGACTGTAGTTAAGAGACTTAGAGTGTGCAGCAGCGCCAATATAGACACTAAGATAAAACCAAAATTCATACAAGATATTTGTATCTGCATTTCATTGTAAAATATTTAGGTGTAAATTATGATGTTTGTTTTATATGGAGGTTTTTCCTTTAATTTGTCACTGGTCTATTCATCTGAAATATAGATTCATAATGTAAATCAACCAAACATGAATTTTCAGACATTTTCCACATGTGAAGTGACTGAATGTAGGAAATAATAACAGTGCTGCCACCAGACCCTGGGCTTGTGTTTGTGTTGCGCCGCTCGTTGGTCACACAATAACTTTTATCCTCCATCGGGCCTCTGCTCGCTCTGTTTGGACTATAGGCACAACATGGCATTCTTGCACAGTGCTGCGTGCATGGTCATGGTACACACACAACAACGGGCAGCGTCCATAAACAGTGTGTTTTTAACTCTAGTAAGACACATTAGGCAATAATTACTTCTCTAGCAAATGTTTCCCAAGAAGAGTCACACCACATTCATAGGATTCTGTCAAAGAAATGAGACTCATCTGCCCCATAAACCCTTTTCCAAGGATTCCGTGCAACGTACAGAGCTTCGTAAAGCAGGGTAGCCTGAGGCAAAATACAAACAGATCCTCATTATTTATTTTTCCTTCATTTAGAGTCTTTGTTCATGACAGCGATCTGTAAACTGGAAGTATAACTGTTTTTCTTTCCTGTGAATGTTTTTCAGATTTTAGCCAAGCAGTCTATAAAACCAAACAGCTATGGAAAATCACATTAAATAGGCCCTTAAAGACTCAGACGCTTTTCTTCCTTTCTCTGAGCTTTTATGAATATCCACAGGATTGGTAAATTAAATGTTGACAAATACCTGATTTTCACTGAAAGAAAAATCCAATATACAGAAGACAACATTACAGTAAATGATGATAAAGCACGTAAGGACGGTTAAATTTCGGAAGTGACAGGGGTGTGATGTGGATCCTTATGGGTTTGTGTGTGACAGTAGTATGTGAGTTTCTTTCTTTCTTTCTTTCTTTCTTTCTTTCTTTCTTTCTTTCTTTCTTTCTTTCTTTCTTTCTTTCTTTCT
>JAQQZY010000023.1:5239386-5252468 GCA_030068375.1 Ostorhinchus rueppellii
AAACTAAAGAGGGACAAAACTGATTTTTTTCATACTTGGAGGAATTGTAGACAGCCCGAAGATGCTTATTATTGATAAGAAACCGCTCAAAAGTTGATTTTTCATAATATGACCCCTTTAAAATAAGACATAATCACAGAAAGAGTAACTTCTCAGTGAAATACAAGAACTTATTTTTAGACAATAGATCTTTAAAATCTTGAATCAAGAAATCTTATCAAGATCATTTTTCCTTGTTCCATTGGCATATTTATTTATTTATTTTCTTAATTAAAGCAAAAGCAAAAAAAAAAAAAAACCTCTGCCAATGGAACAGGTGAAAATTATCTCAGTAAGATTTCTTAATTCAAGATTTTCAAGAGCTATTGTCTAAAAATAAGTTCTTATATCTCACTGAAAAGTTCCTCTGAAGGTGATTATGTCTTATTTTCAGAGACATAATCAGAGACATTTTCACAGATATTTTGACTACAAATGAAAAAAATACACTTGGTAAGATGTAGACGATTTAGACACTTTTTCCTGTGTACTTGGCTTTACTCGGCCGCTCTCATTCAACGGTTCACTACCTCATTTCAGTCAGTCCGTTACCATCAACTAGGCTCACGATCCAATCCGAGATCTTGCCGTGGAGACTACTTGCTGCACAGTGCATCACACAGCACTTCTGCCTCTGACTTAATGAGTGATTCTGACTAGTTTATGTTGTAATAAACAAAATATTAGCAAAGTGCTGCTGAATCAATTCAACTTGTTCACTTAAATGAATCGATTCTTTTGAATGATTCATTTATGAACCACCCATTACTAAGGTGGATCTGAATTTAACCATTTAGAACATGGATGGTACCACACACTAGGAGCTGTGAGGAGAAAGAAGTGGGTTAACTGCCTTGCACAAGGGCACTCAGTCCTGTGAAAGAAACATATATGAGCACGCTTATGAATGAGGCACGACACACAGGATCAACAAGAAACGATCCATCCATCCATCCATCCATCCATCCATCCATCCATCCATCCATCCATCCATCCATCCATCCATCCATCCAGTTTTAGTTACATACATGTTAATATGTACCACACCAGTGTTTAAGTTCTATAAATTCTAAGCGATCAAATTCAAATGGCTGACAACACCTGAAGGAAACATTCCGTGCCGTTCAACTGAGAGCTGAAATCTTCATCAAACCCCATAATGTAAAATGAACAGCTTGGGATTTATTTGTGCAAGTTGTGCAGCATTTTCTGGGTAATGACAGAGCCCCAAATTGTGATCAACTAGGTGAGATGATAAAAGTACTGTATATGACCAGATGGGTTTCAGAACGCTAACACCTTGATTGTTCCCACCCAGTTGAGTGATGTAAATGATGAACATGGTGAACAGTTTCATCCAGATGGTTTTGAAATTCAAAACCAGGTACTACGGATACTTCAACTCAAATATTGTGGGCTATGACTGCTGGTTCCTACAGCAGGAAACCATCACTACCAATAAGGGACAAGAGTAAGTAGGGGTGTATATAAGCAAGAATCTGACAATATGATAAAAATCACAATACTAGGATAACAATATGATATATCATGATATAATATGTTACTGTTAAAAAGGCTTTTTTTGTGTGTGTCTTTCGTTTTTAAGTGATTATTTCCTCGAAGAATTGAATTACACCCAAAAGATGCACACATACTGAACCCATTTTTATTTGATCACAGCAGGATCTGATGCTACATCACAAATTTCCTTCTCTTAAAACTTACATTATGTTTTACAGTCATTACAGTTTAAGATCCTGCTCAAATGTTCATATTCTATTAGTTCATAACTAACATCATCACATTTTTTTGCGATCCCAACAAAGGAACGAACATCTGATTCCCAAACATTTCATGACAATTCTTTTAACATTTTCTTTTATAACTTGGTTTAATGGGTTGTCAGCAAAAAAAAACCCAAAACAAAAACAGCTTGTCCAGCATTGTTCGAACTTCTGCTAAAGTCATGGGTGTCCAGTCTATGGATTTACACTGTCTGTGGTGCAGGCAGGTACTCCAGAACGCCAGGAGCATTATTGCTAACCCTGACCACGTGCACAGAAACAGGTTTGCGCTGATGCCCTCTGGGAGGCTCCCAGTAGGAAAACCAACTGTTATGCACATTCTTTTATTCCTTCTGCCATTAGGCTTTTAAATGCTAGTGAGAGTGCAGAATGGGTAGTGTAGGGTACAATATGCATTTACATGTGTTTATTTATTTATTTATTTATTGCTACTGTTGCACTGTCACTGCTGCACTTTGTGGCTGGACCCTTCAGCTGTCCACTCATTGACAGGTCTGACTATACTGTTTTTGTGTTATGTCTATTTAATGTCTTGTCCTGCTGCGACTCCATGTCTGCGAACTGAAGTGTCCCTAAGGGATAAATAAAGTTATCTGAATCTGAAGAGTAAAAAGTGCTTTTAGGATGCTTCAAATAACCATTATTTAATAAAACAATGTTAAATAATATTAAATAAAACATAAAAAATATGGAAAAATAAAAAAATAACCTCCCCCATATCTGCATTTGAATAAACATCTTAAAATATTGATACACTACTTTTTAATATTGATGCAGTATCGTGAAATGAAATATTGTGATATATTGCAGAACCGATATTTTCTTAAACTTTTCTTAAAAAAATAAGTGTTTCATATCTAACATTTTTAATAATTTAGAGCCAAGCTATTTAACAGATCAGTGTCTATGCAGGATCAAATTATATTTGGCAAATGTGGTGAGTGGGGAGTGTACTCAGAGGTTTAGATCAGGAGTCACAACCCTAGTCCTCAAGATCTACTATCCTGCATGTTTTAGATGTTTCCCTTTTCCAGCACACCTGACAGTTGTTATCAGGCTTCTGCAGAGCTTGATGATTGGGTTTTAATTTGAATTAGGTGTGTTTGCAGAGGGATATAGCTAAAATATGCAGGATAGTAGCTCTAGAGACTCCTGGTTTAGGTAGTTGTGACAGCGCTACCTGGGGAATTTCACCCCAGGAAATTAGTACATCAAAGTTGATTTCATAGGTTTTGAAAAAAATACCACGGGGGGGGGGCAAGAGACGAGTTCAGAATAGTAATGATTTTATTTGACAATATGTATTAAAAATGACAACTGTATAAAATAAAAGCTAACACAGAGGCCCATAAATGTGCAGAGGGCTGGGGCTTATACCACAGCAGCAGGGATCAAGAAAGGTAAAAAAAAAAAGAAAAAGGACTACAAACCACCACCCATGATACTGCACACCAGATCAGGGAATTGTGAAGAGGATCCACCACCAGGGATCGGACTACTGCCCCAGGCCCACAGCACCTGCTCAAAGAAAAGGAACAAAATTAAAATGGGCCATGTGCTGCACCGAAACCCACAAAAAAGCTAAACAAAATAAACTAAAGATTCAATTCAACAAATACAATATAGCAACAACCTGTAAACCCAAATTACTAAACAAAAAACAAAACAAGACAAAACAAAAAACCCCAAAAACACACAATTATAACATCAACAAATGATAAGCAAAAACAGAAAAAAAAAAGGAAACCCCTGAATGAAGCGAGGCTAACTGGGGCCAACTGCAGAGAGCCACTTAAAACTGATTTAAAAACACTGCAGAGCCAGAACAGCAGTGCCTCCGGGGGAGGGGAATAATGGTAGACCACCAGCAATGGAGGCCTTTAAGAGAAGGCAAATGAACAGATTTAGTCATTGAAAATACCGATCCAATGAATATTTATCTATACGTACACACAGGCAACACAGCCCAGGCACACATGTGTGTGTGTGTGTGTGTGTGGGGGGGGGGTTTCTTGGCTCACAACTCAACCATGCTGCAGCTTAAAAATCTGAATCATCTGACAGCCAGGTGGCAGACAGGAAAAACAACAGAAGGGCAAGGAGTAGCAGCACGTTTCCCCCACTGCAGCACTACAGTGAATAGTTCGGTGTTACTAACACACACTTTACACAACCAAACAAAAGACTGGTAGAGTGCCTTACCTACTACACAGAAACATGTCGATCAATGGCCACCATGATATACAGCCCAGCTCTACAACTGGTTAAAGCCACACCCACACCAAACCTAGCCATGTGGGTGCAGCCACCACTGGATGGAGGAAGAAAGAAATCTAAAGTTATGGACGCACCTGTGTATATACTGTAAGGGTGTGTAGCATCCCCCATGCCAAGCCTGTCCAATTAAGCATGCATCGGAGGGGAGGGGGGGACATTCCCCCAGACACACAAGGATAACATGTAGTACACAGAAATTTGGTTGAATTTTTTATTATAATCTTTTTTAAAAAATTGATTTTACTCATTAATTAAATCAGCTAGTTGAATGAATATATGCTGCAAATTATCCTTAGGGTTTCTTGGAACTTCATAAATTTCATCCCAGTCCAGTGAACAATGTGCAAGTATTTAGGCTTAGAATACATTTATCAGGATAAAATTTACAACATAGCTCTAGGTGCTGAACTCCAAACCAGACCGACAGTTTTGAAAGAATGTATTCGGAGCAGAGGTTTAGGATCGTTCATGGTGCTGTGGATATGACGGACACATCCATTCTGTACAAGGAGGTCATGATATGGTCTGAGGGGGCTCAGGTAAATTGGCATGTTGGGGCATTCAGATTCAGATATATTTTATTCATGCACAAAGAGAGAAAACACAATATACAAGTGCATTTTCCAACAGATGTACATGAAAGGGAGCTGCAAGGAAGTAATAGTGCTCAGAGATAGAGGACTCAAACCATCAACAACATCCACACATCTATTCCCTCTCAACCCTCACCCCCCAGTGACACACCTACATAATCATCATTACATACTCATGAGCTGTCATCGACACACACCACACACACACCTGCACAAGCATCCACACAATCACACATAAGTGCACTTACACACACATACCCAGGCAGCAACATTTCCAAAAGATACACGATTCTGACAAAAATTATATCATGCACAGGTAGACAGAAGTTTCTTTCTAACATTTTTTTTTGAAAGCAGAAAGGGATTGTGATAATTTAATAAATCCATCGAGTTCATTTATTTACCTTCTATGGCAAAAATACACCACATGTCCTTGTCTTAATGATGTTACTACTGACACATGCCGTACCAATAAATGTATAAATGCACGCATGTATGTTACTTCTGCCAGTGTACAAGCTCAGTAATTAGGTCCCATCAGGCATGAAGACTGTGAGTACAGCCCATTACAGGTTTCAGGGCAGGTAAGTGTCCAGTGGTGCTGTAGACTAATGGTGAATCTAATAAGGTAGATATGCCAAATCAGGGGAATTCGTTCATTTTTTAATTTTGTACATGTAAATAATTTAAAAGTATTGGGCAAGAGCCACACATTTCTGAGGCTGACTGACACGAAGACCGACTACTCCGACAGAATAAGACAGTCAAACAAACCATCAAAATGCAATCAGGTATTTGTGTCAAGTCTGAGTCAATAATAGTTTAATAAATACCTGTGGTTGAGTGGAAGCCTCTGTTCAGACCTGTCATTAACTTGCATTTTTGGTGATATGTTGAAATGGCAGATACCAGGTGATCCATTGCAAATATAGTAAGATATGATTACATACATGATTACACTTATAATGGTGTTCAGGGCCATGGCCGTTATTAGACCTGGCAGTAGTTTTGGCAGTAGCCCCGGATCTCTGAGCACAACATTTTTATTTATTTTAAATAATATTAGGGTAATGTTAAGAAGAAGAAGCTGAAGACACAAAAAGCACGATGATGCTATAAACAGCGACAGACAAGCACGCATAATTGTGCAACACAATACCAGAGATGTATAGTAACAAAGTGAACCTCTTAAGTACTGTACTTAAGTACTAAAATGCAGTATCTGTACTTTTTTGGAGTATTATTTTCTTACTCCTACATCCACTTTTATTGCACTACATATTTTTGATGAATTTAATACTTTTACTCCGATACATTTTTCATGTGCTGAATCATTACTCGTTACTATTATAAAGTAACATATGTAGTACAGTATATAGTTTTATATTTTAACTTGTTTTATTTATTTGATTTTAATTTGTTTTTATTAAATTGTATTCTGTTTCTAGTGTCCTGTACAGCACTTTGGTCCACTGTGGTTGTTTTAAAGTGTTTTATAAATAAAGTTGGATTGGATAAAACTGTTCTGATCAGACCAAACCCAGAGCCTATCAATGCCAGAGCCATAGATGCTCTGTCAGCAGGTTGGATGAAGCTGGCTCCTCATTGGACGATTCAAGCGATCATCAGTTTATAATAGGGGTTCCCAACCCTGGTCCTCGAGGTTCGCTATCCTGCATGTTTTATATGTTTCCCTCTTCCAACACACCTGATGGTCGTTCTCAGGCTCCTGCAGAACTTGATGATAGGCTGATCATTTTGAATCAGGTTTGTTGGAAGAGGGATACATCTAAAACATGCAGGATAGTGGACCTCGAGGACCAGGGTTGGGAACCCCTGGTTTATAAGAAGAGCACATGCTCCCATCGGCCTTTGACAGGCTTGAGTTTGTTCATAAACACTTGGATGTGGACTTGGATTTCCTTGTACTGCTGCTTCAGACAAACAAGTTGTGCCTTAATATTAAATATAGAAAGAGACTGAAACTTGTGACTGCTTTCTTTTAGTTACACAGTAGTTTACATTTGACTTTTACTTTCAGTACTTGAGTAGTATTTTTTTTACATACTTCTACTTCTAATACTTGAGTACAAAAAAATGTGAATACTTTAGTACTTTGTCTTAAGTATGATGTTTAAAGAACACTTCAACTTTTACACAAGTCATTTTTTTGATATTAGCACTTGTACTTCTACTGCACTCCTCTACTCCAGTACTTTATACAGCTCTGCACAATATGCCCTGGATGCACAAGCTGTTGTGTTGTTCCTCCTGTTTTACAACATGACAAATAAACTCATTCGATCTGAATGGGAGAAACAACAGCTGCTATTTGTAAAGATATTTGCAAACATTCATTCATTCATTCATTCATTTTCTATCCCCGCTTTATCCTCACTAGGGTCACGGGGGTCGCATGGAGCCTATCCCAGCTACTTAAGGGCGAAGGCGGGGTACACCCTGGACAAGTCGCCAGTTCAAAGAGAAAATTTTAAAAAAAGAAAAGGGGTTTTACAAGCTGTTGAGGAGACTGGCCGTAGGTGCTGTAAGGTCTGGAGTACTTTGGATTAAGATTTTAGTAAATTTACTGTAAATACTTGTTTGCATATTTGTAACCCTAACCCCTTTTTGGAAATAAAAATTGACATCTTAAAAGTGATTCTTTCATGGTTAATGAATCAGTTAACAAAACATATTCATATACGTATAGTGGATGCTGGAGGGAAAAAAAATCAGCTAAGTTTCGGCACCATAAACTTGTCCCAGCTGCAGTATTCAAACCCATTTTAGCTGAGCATGTGACATGTACAGTTCATGTACATTCAGAAGCTAAGCTCTGGCAGTACTTTAAATGAGCGTATTTGGTTCAACGTTTTGCTGGTTGTTGAATCACTTAATGTATCTGGAATACATTTTAGGTGAAGTTATAGAGTTATACAGATCTACTCAAATGCCTGCATTTCATTTGATTGCATGTTTTTTTTTTTTTAAGTGTTTGTAATCTACTTATATTTTGATGCCTTGCAAATATTAGGTTAGAATTTCAAAATGGGCCAAAAATCTCACTGTATCCCCAGTTTAAGGTAGTCAGTGTCACAGTAGCCTCCCATCCATCATAGGTGCCCCCCCAACCCCCCATCTCCCCATTCACAAGTTTGTTTTTTAAGCCCTGGATGTTTTCAAGTCCAAGCGACACCCACGGTCTGAGCTTTTAGCAGCATGAATGTGAACATGTTCTGGGCTACACTGACAGACTGCTACCTTTATCTGTAAGTGAAAGTCAGTAAAAGCCTTTGAAGATGACATTTCCAACAATCTGACAGAGATGTATTACAAGTTCTGCCTGTGTGATGTGGTCTGAGTGTTAGGTAATAATAATAATCACTCAAGTAAATGTCATGCAACACAACCAAATGGAATACTGAGTTGAAGTTGAAGGTGAAGAGTAATGTTTTTATTCATTATTCAGTTTGTTTCAGTTCACTTTTTTTAATTTGTATTGTGTGTACATGGTGCCAGCCTTCTGACAGCCCGTTGTGTATGTGCACCATCTGCAGGAATAAAGACCTATGCTGTTTTAATGTAGACGCATGTGGGGATGTATTCTAATTCTAGGTGTTGAACAGGTGTCGCTGTTGACTTGTATTCAGATTGTGAAATACTTACTGAATGTAAAAACCCACTGCATAAAAACCCTGGACTCAACTGAAATTTCAGTTAAGTAAGATCTAACTAGAGGTGTTTGTATTTGCTAATTCATTTTACTCTATAGATTTGTTTATTCGTATGAACAATGACAATAGACTATATGAATTTAAAGGTCCAGTGTGTAAGCTTTATGGGCTCTAGTTCCTTAACTCTTGAAGATCCAAAAGCATCTACTGATTTAAAATGTTTAATATCGGTTGATCCACTAATTCTATCAATGCATGTAAATAATTGGTGTAAATGCAGTTTTTCATCTTTTCATGGTCATCAGATTTGACCCATGGACGTTCAGAGGCTCCGTACAGAATGTGAAAAGACTGTCATCATCTACAACATTGATTCACCAGTGAAACCTGTGTAATTTGACAAATGACAGTGGATTGAGACCAAGAGCAAAGTGGCTACTCAGGAGATTTGGGAGCATTCCTGATGGCCCGGCTCATGCCAGTCTGGAGTTTGGACCAGTTAGACGGGGAAAATGCCCCGGGCTTGTCCTTGGAGGGGCTCGAGTGCTGCTTCCTCTTGATCTCTGGGGCTACGGGGGGTCTCTATAGCCCTGGTGGCTCTCTAGGGGATGCCTCCTGGGGGCTCCCGTGGCCGGCTTACCTGTGCTGAGCCGGCGTAACTGCTTCTGACCTTGGTGTCCACCTCATTTGCATGTTGGTTCAGGGCTTACCAGCTCCTGTCGGGTCCCTTTACTGAGAACTGATGGGTCCCGGTAACATGTGCTGAATCATTCTCTGGATTTTACACTTAACTCATGCACTCTGTACGTTCTTTCCTCACTCATGTCCCCTGGTGACGTACTCTAAATTATCAAGACCTGCACAATTCAGATGCTTATGCTGTTTTTTTCTTGTCTTGTTTGTCTTCTGTTTTATTAGTTTTTGGAAGTGGTGTCAGAAATTGTTGCAATTAACACAGTCCTTATCACTCCTTTATCCTAAATAGCACTCCTCTTCCGTTAGTCGATAGCCCCTCCTCTTTTTGCTATCTTCTCTCTGTCCCCCTTAACGCACTGCTGTGCAGCACTGCCCTCCCTGGTTCTTAATGGGGAAATCTAATAAAGAATGACAATTTAGCTTCCAGGGAGGGCTTGTGATGGTCACGCACTAAATAGTAAAATATTTGGCTGCAAGAATAAAATATGCATCAATCTCATTAAAAGTCGACATTTTGTTTGTGGTGTTAAACTATGAGAATAAATGCAGACACAAAAAAAAACATCTGGATGGGGAAAATTATTTCGACACTTATCTGTCACTTTTCACTCTAATTTTCTTCTTGCACTCATTCTCCATTGAGCTGACAGCACAGCCCCTACATCGCACAAGATTGGAAGGGTTCTACAATCTGAGGGAGTTCTTCCTTCCCACATGTTTAAGGTGGTTGGGCCCACAAGTCGTCTTTTCTGGAGCAACAGAGTAGCGCAAAGCATCAGTTGGTGGTGATGGAGGGCAGGAAGAGGCTGGGTGGAGCCCAAACCGTCAGGTTAGCAAAAGGTGAAGCTACTGAAGAGCTCAGAGTAAACCTGGCAGCACCGTGCTGAGGGCACTGGAAAAAACATTTCTGCTCTGAAAAAGTTACTCACTCCAGCCCTGATGGAGACACTTGGATTTATGTTCAGTTAATGATATATTGTGCTGAAATGTCATGCTTTGTTTAGTTTTCTTTGTTTTGACAGAATAACCTTTAAATTTAATCTGATCTTAAATGAACAGCAGTATGATAAATTAAATTAAAACTAAATTAAATACATAAAAATATCAGATTTTCACAGAAAAAATGCAAAATGCAGATTTATCACACATGGTGATAAATCAATTGATAATGATTAAAGGTAGAGAAATTCATTTGGATGTCACCATAAAAAAGGGCTCTGGATCTTTTTGTTTAATGGAATCTAATATTTAGAATTGTGTTTTAATTAGTGGATGATCACGTAAAAACATGAAATGTATTTTCATTACCTTAGCAGGACCAGGTTAAACCTACAAAGGAGGGGTTCTGTTGATGGCGCTAACCCTGTGGCACCACAGACTCCAAACTGTCATCCTCGAATCCTTTTTTCGTCTTTAAGGCTGGTGGCACCCAGCTCTACAATATTTTTGATCAACATGGGTTAAGAATCCCAGAAGGAGCACAACAAACACTAATAAACACTCAAGAAGGTGGCGGCTATGGCTCAGGCGGTAGAGGGGGTTGTCCAATATCTGGAAGGCTGGTGGTTCGAATCCCGCTCTCAAGTCAGTCCGTTGTGTCCTTGGGCAAGACACTTCACCCTCCTTGCCTCCAGTGCCACTTACATTGGTGTATGAATGTTCGGTGGTGGTGGTCAGAGGGGGCCGTACGAATTGGCAGCCACGGTTCCGCCACCACTAGAGGGAGAATGTGAGAGTGAATGAATAATGGATCAATAATGTAAAGCACTTTGGGACGGTGACTTGAAAAGCACAATAAAAATCAAATCCATTATCATTATTATTATTATTATAATGAGGGGGAGGGAAGAGAGTGTAATCTGCAACTTCACCACTAGATGCCACTGAATATTATACACTGAACCTTTAACGAATTTTTCAACCTTATACTAAATTTACAACAAAAATGACCAAAACAGAGCTTAAGTCCAAGAACAAAGTCTCTTCACAGTGAATACATACAGTATGTCCACTTTAACTGTATAAATATAACTTTATGTGAATACATAAGGCGTGTTAATGTCATCACCCTGACTAATACATCTGATGTTTGTGTCATGACCCTGAGTCATAATTTGTTTATGTGTATTTTGTGTATAGTGTGTGTGTGTTTCCCCCCTAATCCTGCAGGGGTGCTGTGTGTGTGTGTGTGTGTGTGTTGTTTCTTTTCTTGGAGGAGCCTGATGATGATGGACTTGGACCCAGTTGCTCCTTCTCGCTCTGTCTTGGTCACTGCCAACTTCCAACCTGATCCTGTGTGTATTTGACTACCTGACATTGTGTGTCGTTTGAGAGTTTTTGTAAATAGTTGTATATTGAGTTTTATGTTAGTTTTAATATTGTGTAATTTTTCTAGTCGGAGAGGTCGGCTCTTTTAGTTTGAACCTTTTCTTCTGTTTTTCATTTCGGGAGTTTAGAATATTGTGTTTTATTTCCCTGTTTTGTTTTGAGATAGAGTATTTAGGTTTAACTTTTGAAGAAGATCTTTTTGTTTGTTGTTTTAGCTGAGCCCTCTCCTACCCTCCTTTAGTTATTTAAGAATAAAACTTCTGGAATCTAATTTTTGTTTCTGTCTGGCATTTGTAATTGGGAGTTGGGACTGAACCAAAGAGTGCACATGATGCAGGTCCAGGTGAACTCCTAGGCTGGGACAGTTTGTCCAGTAGTGGGGTGTAATTCATTGAAAAAGGACCTTTTCTCAAACTTTTCATCCTTTTTTCCAACAAGAATAATATGAGAATCTTTGACAAAAAGACACATTATCTATTAGTGAACGCTTTTATTCAAAACCATGTAAATAAAAAAGAAGAAACATGCAAAAAGAGACACTTTTAAATATGTATACAAAGCTTGGTAAGATAGAATATGTAACAAACATTTTATATCCCAATATATGATAAACTGTCAGGAGAAACATACTCGTAAATATGCTACAAAGTAACAGTTTGAGAAAAAAACAAAACAAAACTTGCTTTGTTAGACAATTTTTCCTTTTTGGCCCATTTTTGTCTCTGACTTAAAAATTACACTCCGCTAGTGTAAATATGAGTGTCTGCATTCAAAGAACACAATTTCACTGCTTATTACTTCAGGACATAACTTTTGAAATTCCCGAAATATTACTTAGGAGGGATGAAATGAATCACAAGTCTTAAGCTGGGAAAGATTGTTTATGGCTTCCTGGGTTTGTTTAGCAGCCAGAGCAGGCGGCGAAGGCACAGATCTCACAGACGTCCAAGGGAACCATCGCTACAGAAACAAGAAACAGAAATCAGCAACCCTGTTCGATCACTGATACTTCAATATTCATGACTTGAATATTGAAGTACCTTGAACCTTTTCAATGTGTATCAGCCTCACCGAGTCTGGCTAGAGATGCAGATCCTCCTTGCTGCCTGCAGAGTGGAAGGAACTCCTGTGGGAGCATGGGGTCGGCGCAGACGGACATCGTGCTCATCCTGAGGCGTGGGTTTAGTTTTGCTGTTTGAAAGCTGTTGCCTGTCAGCTCCTGGAGTCTCTTCACAGCCTCCAGTGAGAAAGACAATCCACCCTCCTTGAAGAGAAGACAGATGTTGGTATTTAAGAAGTCTTAGTTATTGGCTGGAATTAATGGTGCTAATGCAAGTACTTTAAACATCAGGCGTACCACTGCTGACTCATGCTGTAAGTTGACGTTGCCACTGGCTCTCTCACCTTAGTACCGCTACATGTCAAGGCCCTTTTGTCTTGTCTGTATATGTTTGTATGTCTTTAAGTTTTGTATATGTTGTTATATATCTTGTTGGTTTTATATGCACTTTTTTTGTGCTTAATTAACCTTATTTTTCTTTTTATCATTACATCATCGCTGTGTTCTTTGGCATCCCATGACGTGTTCTTGTGTCTTGGGCTTATTGTTGATGTTTTTGCTCCAGGATAACCTGAATACCTCTTTGGTTTGATTTGTTAAATGAAAATGA
>JAQQZY010000023.1:5346933-5360476 GCA_030068375.1 Ostorhinchus rueppellii
GGATAGGCTCCATGCGACCCCCGTGACCCTAGTGAGGATAAAGCGGGTATAGAAGATGAATGAATGAATGAATAATATAGAATTATATCAGAGTTAAATGAACAGCCTGGTCAAATAAGTAACTCCCCGGATTTAACTAACCAAATAGTTCAGATCCTTCCATGGGTAAATACTGCAGTGTTTAATAATGTTTCAGCTGGAACAGGTAGTTGAACTCTAACTGATGCAGTGAGTGTCCTCTCATGTCTAATGTCAAACAGATTGGACAATTCCAGGATTGATCAGGATCATCAGGCTTGTGACAGAATGGTTCAGGGAGAATGAGACATCATTTACACACATGGATTAGTCCAGACTTTAATTTGGGATGTGATGAAGACTTGATGCATCTTCTCCATCATTAATAAACAAACATTAATACAACTATGGATGGAAAAAATATTGTGAACCGTATGTCACAGTGAATGCCTCCTGTATTCAAAAGCAAAGGTGGTGCAGTCAAATATTGGATGTGCAACTTCTTTTTTTTCTTTTTTTTTTTTTTGTTTCACATGATTGGAGCAGACATGGGTACCAGTGAGGCATTATGGGTTAAATCGAAAATAGATTGAATTAAAGACACAACAGCCCCAGGATGATGTTATTTCTGCACATGGTTCAAGAAATGCACAACAGTAACTAAGGTTTATCGTTTCCTCCTGTGGGACTAACAAAGGCTCATCTTATTTTATCTTATCTTAACTTATCTTGTTTTATTTTATCACATCTTATCTTGTTGGTGTTGAATTTAATGTTTTGTACTTAGACACTATCCTATTGTATGAGACACTTTATCAGAAATTTATTTAATGCATATGTTGCTATGCTGGCATGTTCAGATGTGTCTATTGCATGGCATTAGCTTAAGAGACTTTTAACGACTAAAAAACATTTTGCATTTAATCACTGTTTTCAAGACGTCAACATTACCAACATCTGTTTTCTGAAGGAGGGAGAAATAAGTATTAGTATTACCCATGACCCTTGACCAGTGTGTCTCCAGATGGGATTTAATGTATTTAACCCTTTCATACATACTGGTCACTACAGTGGACAGTTATTCTGCAGCTGTTCTCTTGTATATTCATGGGTTTAGTTGGTTTAGTTGCATATCAGCCAACACAGTGGACGCCTATGCACCATCCCATACACTGCAATTTTGGTCTTCTTGATAAATCTTATCCGCAGCAACATGTTTGAGTGTAAAGCAATTGCTAATTGTTATTAGACTATAATTAACAGTTTTCTTCATCAAAGGCTTTTGGTGTTTTTTGCATATCCTAGTATGTTAAATGAGTTAAATATAAGAAAACATCAGATTAGCCTCATGATTATTTTCTTTTCATTTCACACAGTATTACCACTTTCTGATAATGGGTTTTAAAAACATGTTACTTTGCTTCATGAATTAAACACATGGTGTCCAGCTTCTTGTATCTCCAGAAAAATAGGTTGATTAAAAAAAAAAAATCAAATCATATTGGAGTTTTTTATGCCTAGAGGAATAAAAACACTCGAAGAAAACATCTCGACCAAAGTTCTCATAATTTATGCATGAAAGGGTTAATATTTTTTTCTGGTAATATTTAGGTAGTGTTTAAAGAAAAATATCAAGGCTTAGTTTAACAAAGAAAAAGTTTGCAAAAATGTGGAAAAAATTTCTCGTTTGTCGATTAGATTCAGATTCAGATTCAGACAACTTTATTTATCCCTGAGGGGCAATTCAGTTTACCAGCAGACTCAGTTTTGTTAAAAAGACAGATAAAAAGGAGAGAGACAAACAAATCCACATTGGGCGTTCAGCACAGGCTCTTGCAGCTTAATAAAAATATATAATATACATTGATACAAGACACATGACACCATAGTAAAGCAATGGTAAATAAATAAATGAAAGTTAAAATTAAAATTAAAAATGCTAAAAATTATATATATATATATATATATATATATATATATAGCAAGTACTCAAATGGAAGTACTCGTACTTGGTCTGGAAAAAAGTGGTATTGGTCCATCCCTAGTACAAATGTTAACATTTGATTGGCTCTATAACAACACACAAACTGATATTTCGTGCCATAGTACTTGCAAAAAAAAAGGTCTCAAGGAAATGTTAAAATCACATCACTAAAATAAAAAAAATACATTAAAAAAAAGATTCTTCAATAACAAATTATTACATCAAGGAGTTATTATTATGCACCCATGCTTTTCATACTGAAGAGAAATGAATCTTTTGTGGTGACTGGGTTGTTTCTCATGCTAATAAAGGCAGTAGGAATGTGAATAAATACAGATGGGTGACAAATTACTGGAAAAACTTTCCTGGTGTCTTCCAGGATGACACTGCTCCCATTTAAAGGGCACAAGAGGTCACTGAATGCTTTGATGAGTATGCAAATCAAATGATTGAAGTCAGAAGTTGAACAGCTGCTATTTGTGAGGTTTTGGACCGCTGCAGTGGACAGTCCCCTCCACACTAGCACATGTGGGGGTTTGTCCTTCTAATAGACTTCACAGATTTGTAGAATCACTGCTAAAAGGGACTGAATGGCAAAAAACCTCTGATGAATGACAGCAGGTAAATGTGTCCTACTGGGGCTAATTCCATGAGTGTGGAGATGAAGAGCATGCAGGTGAGTGGGAAAACCCTACGGACAAAAGAGAGTTGTTGTTGTTATTTTTTTTCCTTTAATTTGTCATATCTCTTTATTTAGATGGATGTTGTTTTCCTCGTACATGACAGGTTTGATGTACTGTTGGAGTACAGATAAAAACAGCAGAGGTAGCATTGGCTGTCAGTGTTTCCCTCACAAACAATCAACATCTACAGCGCTCAGACCTAGACAGACTAGAGCAGGGGTGTGGAAGACATCTTCTTTCAGGGGCCACATTCAGCCCTATTTGATCTCCAGTGGGTCGGACCAGTCAAATAATAGCATAAGAGCCTATAAATAATGACAACTCCAAAGCATAACATTAAATTATGAAAACATTAAGATTTTACAAACTATCCAAACAAACAAAATGTGAATAACCTGAAAAAACTGAAGAAAAAGAATAAGAAAAATGTGATCTCAATTTATGATAATCCAGAGGCCTGATTTCAATTTATGCAAATGAATATTCTTTGCTACATGGTCACTCCCAAACGTTCATTCTTCCAGATGTGTTTTTTTGTTTGTTTTTCTTTCACGTCAATGAAACATTATAAAACGCAATAAATAAACAATTATTTTTTTTTTAAAAAAAGAAAAATGTGATCAATATTATGCCTCGACTTATGATTCATATATGTGCATTACAGATCAGATCTACCAAGGCACAAAACAGGCAGAATATTGTTAAAATTGCACAAATTTTTCCTCAGACATTTCAGTTTGTTCATATTTGTTCAGGTTATTGATGTTTTACTATTAAAGGATATCGGAATTTAATGTTCTTTGAAATAAGTCAAATAGAAAAAAATTGGTCTTGCCATTATCTATACGCTAAATGTCATATTATTTTTTTCGCATTAACCCTAGAACACTTTTGCCATAAAAGTAACACAATCACTATGACCAGGTGATTTTTACCCGATATAATATACCCAACAAAAAGTAGTTGTCATAAAAATAGATCAAAATATGACAACACAAGACAAATTTGACTGGTTTTCTTTTATTTTCAACTGTGTCATGTCTAATAAAATGAAAAAAAAAATGTCATGGGAGGACCCTAAAAAATGCTCCAAAGTTACTGAAACATTAGGAATTCAAGAACAAAAAATTCCTAAAAAAAAATAAAATAAATAATGATACTGTAAACATGTTATTTGCTCCACCCATTCCTGGGACATGTGAGACTTCCCTGGTGAAGGCACAGACTCCTGGACACTCAAACGCAACATATTGAAAATCATGTAAATACATTTGCTCGGGCAAAAATCACTGCGCTAGTGCTCTGGGATTAAACCAAGAAGAAAATCTGGAATCATTATTTCTTTGCTGTTAAAATTTTCTGCACTTTGCAAATTCATCCAGCGGGCCAGGTTGGAACTTTTGGTGGGTTGGTTTTGGCCCCCGGGCCGTATGTTTGACGCCTTTGGACTAGAGCAGGGGTGTCAAACTCATTTTAGCTCAGGGGCCACATACAGCCAAATATGGAATAAAGTGGGCCAGACAAGTAAGATAATGAAAATAATAGAATAACTTTTGAGTGACTCCCCCCCCTTAAAATTCTGCATCATATCAGCACTCGAACTTAACATGAACAACTATGAACAACTTGAAAATGATTAAGAAAAATAAGTGCAATGTTAACAATTTTATGCCATAGTTTATCATTTATACATATCACACTGGATCTACAGATACACAAAACATTAAATAACAGCAGGATATGATTAAAATCCCACACATTTCTCTTAACGCGTCAGGTTATGCACTTTTTTTTTTTTAAATAAAGGGCTAGTCTGAAAATGTGAAAAAAAAAATAATTGTGTAATTTTACTGTTTTTACACTAAAACAAAGAAAAATTTGCGGTTTTCATCATTTATAGGTTATGATAGTATTTTCTGGTCTGATCCACTTTAGATTGAATTGACTGAAAATGATTTGAACAAGCCCTGTGATGAACTGGCGACTTGTCCAGGGTGTACCCCGCCTTCGCCCTAAGTAGCTGAGATAGGCTCCATGCGACCCCCGTGACCCTAGTGAAGGATAAAGCGGGTATAGAAGATGAATGAATGAATGATTTGAACATCCTTGATTGTTTATATCTTCAGTGTAATTTTTGCATTTCACAAGTTCATCCCAGGGGCCAGATTGGACCCTTTGGCGGGCTGGATTGCCGCATGTTTGACACATATGGACTAGAGGTATATATCTACTGTGTGGTAAATGTAAGCACCGAGTGTAAGCATCATAATCAAAGAAAAGCAGATGTGTTTGTATAGACTGTGAATTAAGAGGAATTGATTTTTTTTGCATTAACAACTGTAACATGGTGGACTATTAAGACTGAATGAGCCCGAATAACATCACTGCTGCAAAATATTAACTGCTTGGTTTCTTTAAATGTTTAGATGTTATTTCTTGTTTAATTAGTTGATAACATTAATGTTTATGTTTTGGTTAAATAAGTTGTTATATTATATTAATGAATTATATTTCTGAGCAGGCAGGGCTGCCTCCTCTTGTGTTAGGGTCGCCACCGACCTGTTTTGGATTTTAAATTGATACAAAAACATTTGTATTATTAGGGTCAGTTTCAACCTGGCTCTAAAAACAAGATTATAAAACAATAACTGCAGCCAAAACTGAAATCATAAGTGGACTGTCAGTCAACACAGTGACACCTCGCTCCTCTCCCACTCATGTGAGCTCCTTCCACTGATGTTCAACCCAGGGCCAGAGGTGACAGTGGATGAACGTCTTGTTCCTTTCCATGGAAATTGCCCCTCCCGCCAATACATACCAAGTAAGAAAGGGTGTTTGTATGAGTTAGTTTTCTGTTTACTGAAGTTCGGCATTGGCGTGAGTACTGCGCAGCCTCAGTGCTCTTAATTATCTACATTAGCTAGAGCTTTCGTCAACTTTAATGTTTCAGATTATTTTGCTGGCGGTTAGCAGAGTAAACGTCATAGTGGATGAAACGTTTAACTGTTAATCGGAGTTATGCCATGTTATCTTTGAGTTTGTTTATGTTTGTGCTTAGTATGTGTAATATCCGACCCATAACACTGCAGTGGCACCGGCAACGTATTTTGTGCACGCTCCCAGGACGCTAAGTCTTCTGGGTAGCGTAGTGTTGGGTTAATGTAATCGCTGCACTTAGTTTAATGTGTTTTCTTTAAAATTCTGCTGTGTTATGTGAAAAAAATTAATCTGTTGCTGTTGATTTATTTCATATAAGTGAAGAGTGTGTTATAATATGACTTTCTATATGTGTCTGCTTTTATTTAAAGGTTCATGACCTGTGGTAAAAATAATAAATAGAAGATAAAACACGAGTCATAACAGTGTGTGCTACCTGTCCAGCCTTTTCGGAGGGCTAAAGTTTGAAAAGTTCGAACAACAACCTTACAAATGCAGTGTTTCAGTTACATGAAGCCGGAGGAGTCTCATGAGGACAAAACTGAATGATAATCCCTCTGATTTCACTGGCCTAAAGGACCACTTTGATGCGGTCTTACAACAAAGTCGAGGAACACCGCTCAGTAGTTTTTGGGTATTATGGTTACTGGGAAGAGCTGAATTTTCTTTAAGTATCTTTGGGTGTCTTGGCTTCTTTTATCAAAGCTAAAAATAATGAATGCAGACTTCAGGCGGGTCTGTTTTTAAGAGGGAGCTCTGTTTTTCTTTGTATACTCTTCACTGATGACAGAAACTATGAGGCTTTTAAGCGCTTTGTCTTAAGCTAATTAAAGTGCTTCAGTAATAGAAGACCATACACTGCCTGGACCATAACACATTTAGCTGTGTAACTACAAACGTCTTCTTTCTGCCTCAAACATGTCATTCCACAGTTTCTTTCCCCCAAAAGTGAACTCATTAGCTGAAAAAGTATTAAACTTCCTAAGTTGACGTAGTTGTGAAAGCGCATTCAGTCAGCAGCTGTTCAGTCTTTAAGTCATTCTGTAAAGCCTTTAAAGTTAGATCCTCACAGTGTGTTCAAGTTTCAGGGTCAGCATAGTCTTTAATGATTTTCTTTAAAGTTAGAGATATTTCTTTACCATCGAGTCTTTAGATTCTTACATGACCTTTAAGGTGACATCGCACCATCTGCTCATGAACGAAATACAACAGCTGGACCTTGGATCAGAAAATATTCAGTGGCTGATACCTTAAAGGGACCTATATGTATTTTTAGTTCCTTTTACTTTATATTTAACAAATAAATAAATAAGCTTTAGAATGTTTATGTTTGCATATTCTTTTATTGGAAGCCCCAAGAATAAGTCTGGTTTCCTTTCAGTCTCATTTTTATAAATTTAATCTGACTTGATGTGATCACAGGCGAAATACAACATTACTCAGTACTGAGGACCCACACCATGGAGGCAAATGGATGCCATCATTTCAACGCAAATCACTTCGATATCCACTGTAAACTGATCCCCAACAGTGGGCTGACCCTGTGGGCTGGGCCTGCCACATCTGCTCCCAGAAGTTCGTGTTTTGTGTTGTCTTGTCACTTCCTGTTTTATTTTGTTAGTTCTCCTCCTGTGTCATGTCTGGTGTCTTTACTTCCTGTTCCCAGCTTTTGTGTGATTACCTGCCCCTGCCCTGATGTTCTGCACCTGTGTCTCATTCTCTTCCTAACTCTCTTGTGTATATAAGCTCTGTGTTTGTCATGTTTCATTGCCAGTTTGTCTCTGCCCTTCGTGTGTGACTCACCAGTGTTTACTCCTGGTTGATCTGGCTGACCTGAACCCCTTTTTGGACCTGGATTTCCTGAGCTTCACCTTATCCCCTACCTGTACCTCTTCCTGTCTGGACTGCTCTATTGGATGTGACCCCCCGAGTCTGCCTATGCCCTTTCTGTGCTTTTACCTGATCAGACTGACTTCCTGGATTTTGACCACTGCTCTGAACAGTACTCTGCCTTTGCACTATTCCCTGTTGTATTTTTGCTGGACTGTTGTTGCCCTGGATTCTGACTAGAGTTTGGTTTCCCTGTCCTCCCGATTTATGACCCCTGGCCTGGCCTTCGACTACAAGTCTGGATTTCCCTTTGGATCACAGATGCTTAATCATCAGACCTTGGAAAAGCTTATTTTTGTGAACAAAGAAATAAACTGTATTTTTACCCTTAACATCAGATTCTGCACATTTCTCTGCAATTAGGTTCTCTTTCCTAAGTTCCGATGTGACGAGGCCACCAAAAAGATAAGCCGATGCTATCCGACTCCCAGGTCAAACAGGTGTGACACCCCAACTCTATGTGAAACCCTGACAGTGTTTTTACATCTTTTCTCCTGTGATTGACAATGCTATGTGTGTGAATGTACATTTAAAAGTATATCTAAGGAAAACCCTAAGTTTTGTGTTCATGAATCTTGTCATCTTGGTATGCTAAAAAATTACAGAGTGAAACAAAGAATCCTATCTTAAAACGATAGCTACTGATTAATACTAAGATTAAATTGAAGTCTTTAACAGTCTAAATTAAAATATTTCATTTAGAATAAAGACCTCTGAAGTTGAACCAAAGATGTCCGACCTGATTATTATCGCCATTAATGTGACTGATTTACGTGACCACTAGAGGGAGTATTGAGTCACTCTGCTGGACTCCCAAGGTGAGGAAAACGAACACCACTGTGCCTTTGAGCAGTGTCAGAAAGTGACAAGACAGGATGAGAACCACTAAGAAACAACGTTGAATCAAATGGGAAAATGGAGAGAAAGGCCTATTATCTAAATACGATAACCTGCTTAGCCCTTTTAGCACCATAATATATTAAAACACCTGGTCTTTTTTGTGTTTTTGTCAAAAATTGTTCAAAAAATGCCCTGTGTAAATAGTTTACACCCTTTTTCCAGGAGAAATAGAACTTCCCAAATCTGTCAAGTATTTACCATTCTTGTCATTAAATACCTAAAACTGTGTGTTATAAGAAGAAAACAATAAAAATGAATTGAATTTTCTTCAACTTTCTTTTTATAAATTTCTGAAAAGTGCAGATTGTGGGGCACTTTACACAGTAACGCTCAGGGCTGAAAAATGTAAAATATTTTATCGGATGTTCATATCGTTTAGATGGTAACAGTGTTTTGGGGGGTTGAAAACGCAAGAGTGAAACCACCCTTCAGAGTAGAAATGGCCCCTGCTGTTGAGAGTTTGGAATGACAACATTCTATATCTATATACACACTATGAACTGTATACCTATTAACCCCTAAGTCGGTCTCATTCACTGCTCCATGATTTAGCAGTTGAGGGTGCACTGTGCATGTTCGGACGTCTGTGGAAAAAGGTCAGTTCATCTGTGTGTTTTTAAATGTTCCTTTTGAGCAAATGGTTGAATTTTTATGAATATTTAAAATGAATCATAATTCAGAGTATGTCAGCACTCACACATCAGAAGCTAAAGTGTTAGACTAAACAAACTCAGTGGATCATATGTATTTATATTTAACCCCAATGGAAAAAAAAAAACAAAAAAAAAAAACCTTACATCGTGTGCCCTAGATTTCTCGGCCTTGAATGTATTAAAATTCCATCCGATACTCAGCACCGAGCTAAAGCCTGACCTGGCATTTTGGTGCTTATTCAACACGCCAGGGGTAATGAGCTGAAATTATCATGCTTACAGAGCAGCTTCTGAAGCGCCAGGGCTCCATCATTTCAGCTCCAACATGAGCTTGTGCTGTTACAGTAGCTGGGAATGTAAAGTTTTATAGTCTTATATATTCATGGATTTTGTTGTTTAAGTTACATATCAGCCAACACAGTGGACACTTACACATCATTCCATACACTCAAATTCATACTGTTCTTCATAAACCTGATCTGCAGTAACATGTTTTAGGGTAAATAAACAAGCAAAACAGTTTTTTTTTTTTGGTTTTTTTTTTGGCATATTATCTACATGAAGTGAATAATAACTAGTATTAGAGTATGATAAAATGTGGGAAAACCTCTGATTAGCTGCAATAAAATGTTTTTATTTAATAGTTTTTCCTCATCATTAGTCACTTTTCCATTAGGCTTATGCGCAAGACTTTACCGATATTTACTAAATATTGAAAAAACAGAAATACGCAATGTCGGTTTTTCCATTAAATCAGAAATTAGATGATTTCTTTATTTATTATTGCAAGATGAAAACAAGAAGTCATGCCATAAACAGGATGACGAACATAAATATGGTGTTGATTTACTTTATTTATTATTATATTTTACTCCTCTATTCTGTAGTAAATTATGAAATTATTCAGTTTCCTGGTGTGTCCTCAGATATAGCACCATGTTTCTGTTAAAACTCTTCTTCTTTTGTTGTAACGTCCATCCACATCCGTGTTTTTATTCACATGACTCTATTTGTGAAAAAAGGTCTTTCCATTACAGTTTTGCGTAATATATCCATTTCGCAAAGCCTAAAAAAACCCACCTCCTGCCAACGCAAAAACTATTAATTGAAAAATGAGAGTTTTGGCAAAAATGTTGCTTTTCCATTATTTATGTGTAACTTATATTTCCGATATTTTGAGTCTCACAGGTAAAGCATCTACTTTCTGATATTAGGTTTTAAATACATGTTTCTTTGGTTGAAAAATTAATTGTGTGGTATCCGGTAGGTGTGGGGGATACATCGAATATACTCGATGTATCACGGGCTGTGTCACGTGAGATGTATTTAATGACTATATCGCCAACATTGAGTATAAATTGTCATGTTTAATGTTTCAGACATCCGCATGTAATTCTCTTTGGAGTTTCGCGTCTTTTACTCTGTTGTGGCTCCTCACAGCGAGTAGCACACTCCCCCTGCCCATCCAGAAAACTCTCATGCACACGTGTGTTTTGAATTAGGAGGGGAGGGTGTGTGCATGGAGAAAGCGAAAAAAGAAAAAAAAGAAAAAAACAAAGGGCAGGTTTAGGAGCCACTGATAAGAGACACTAATACGGCTGTGGAGACCCCTGAAGAGAAAAGCCGAAAGGAGAAAAAGGTACCGGCTCGACTCTTTATTCCTTCGCCACATTTCCACTACGTGGTACCGGCTCGGCGCGGGTCGGTATTCTGATGCGCGTTTACTTCTGTGTCGTCTGCTCTGAAAGTTGCCGAAAACTCACTTGTTGCGTGTTGTCTCGGCTGAATGTTTCCATCGTCCACCACAGACTGAATCTGTTTGACTGACCGTGGTGTAGTTTAGTTCTGTCATCATGCGGATTCATGTACCGCTACATTTACTGTCTACTTCTGCATCTGTGTTTGTAAAACGGTCACAGAGAAAACTCTCTAAACAATGCAGTGTTTATACGTCATATTCTGGAACTACGGCAGAGGCGGCACTAAAAAACTAGTACACGGACCAGACTCCAGGTACTTTTTCGTAAACACATGCATACCATTCTATTATTTCTTTTTGAAAGCTTGTGGTTTGAAATAAAAGGTTTACTAAACTAACTCAAGGATCTGCTTGAATATTTTTCTGGTGTCATTTTATGGATCAAAGGGTTAAATTTAACATTTTTATAGTGTTTTAGAGGAGAAATCAGAATATCGAGATATATATCATGTATCGTGATATAACTGAAAAATATCAAGATATTGGTTTCAGGCCATATCGTGCAGCCCTAGTATCTGGCTGAGTGGACAAAAAAAAAAAGAGAAAAAAACTTGATTGAATTGTTTTTTGTTTTTCTTTTTTTTTTGTTTTTTTCATTCCTGAAGAGGAATTAAAACTATATTTGGACTAAGGTTCTCATAGTTCATGCATGAAAGGCTTAAGCTACGTAATCTTTATAACAAAAGGCTTTAGAGGAGATATTCACACATTCAACTTTCTTTGATGCATCATTTATTATTAAAAGTTTAACATTTATTTGAACATAAGCTGTGAAAGTGTTAGGTTGAATAAGTGAATAATTTTTTTCACGTATTTATTTACTTAAGGCACTGGAACATTTACCTGCTTTATTATTATAATCATTACACAACATGGATTATGGTTGGACATTGTGCATATATATTACAACTTGTTTTGTGCTGCAATTATGAAAGGCCTAATTGCCTCTTTCTTCTCACTGTTAATTCTATTTGCACTCTTAATTTTCTTTCATGGACCATGAAATTACACTGTTTAACAACCCTCAGTGATTTTTCCCTCCTCGTTTTATTTATCCACTTAATCCTCAGTCCTGTTCGGAGACAATACGTACTGTACATAACGTTGTGTTACAGGTGAAGGATGTTAATTTGGCAGAATTTCAAGGTTTGGTTCAGGTGATCACTGTATACATCTTAATCTGAGATTAAAAAACCTCTCACTATCGAATGTGATAAACATTTGCACTTTATCTGGATTAATTTTGACCATTTTAATACCTCAATTATGCCTTAAACGCAGATTTCCAGAGCGATGATGGTTATGTTATACATACTCGTTAGCATAACAAGTACTTTTTTTTTTTAAATGTGTTTTTAATGTTGTACACAAACGTCCTGTTAGGGCTGGATAATCTCCTCATCTTAGTGCAATTTTTTTTTTTTTTACTTGCATTGCAAAAATCAAAATCTTACCAAGTGTATTTTTTTTCCCCATTTCTAGTCAAAATATCTCATCACACTCAAAGTAATACATAAAAAAATAACATAAATGACAAGATAAATCATATTTCAGGTCGGATTTGATTAATTAGCCCATCACCCAAATTAACCTTAAGATAATTTTAAATAAATGCATGAAGGTGAGTATTAATCAACATTTTTTTTTTATAACTATGTCTCAATTTTAACATTAGTATTTCCATTTTGACACTATCATTAGTTGCTGTAATGCACATCATAGGCACATGCACGATACTAAAAACCAATAAATTCATCCACACACAGGTTTTTTTATTGTTTAAGCCTGATGATTATGTTTCTAACTTCATTACAAATGCAAACCAATTGTAAATAAAGTCGTGCGCCACATGCACAGTGCATCTCGGATCCAGACTGTGGAAAAACATGTTACATAAGCGGTGATGAATTGAGCACCGCTTTTCTAGGCCATGGAACAACATACACTGATTAGGTCCATGTACACTTACCTCAGGTTGAAGAACGTATGAACACCTCGTTTTTCTCCTGTTGATGAAAATCCAGCAAAAATCTATAGAAATATTCCGCTTTTATTCTGTCTGTGTTTAGAAGCTCCAAACAGGATCCTGACAGATGTTAGTATCATGGTTATGTCTAAATCCCACTTGCATCAAACCCAGCATTCTGGATTAACCATCGCAGCCAACGCTCACATCTGCCATGGCACAAAAATAGGCGCTCTTTCAGTGTGTGTGCTGTGTGTTTTTGTGTGTTTTGGGACATTTTTGTGTTTGCCTGGTGTGTCTGTGTGTGTGTGTGTGTGTGTGTTTGGGGTTTTTTTTGTTGTGTTTTTGGACAGACACAGATAAGTTCACTGCACAAAACAAAAAGCCAACAGTCTGGACTGCTGAGCTGAAAATAGGTTTGAGTGACAGGGGAAGATTACACAGTCTATTAATGAGGTCTTGAGGTTGATGGTTTTCTACGGAGGACATCCCATAATAGAACGAAATGAAATAGATAGTGTCAAACTGCAAAAAAAAAAAAAATGAACTTTTGGCTTAATCATGTAGCTTTTAGTCGACAGATGCTCAGAGCTCACAGACACTGCATATCCCTGCTTTCTTAGAACTATCATGCAATTACATATAAGAGACTTGTGGATCCAGTCCTTTACATTGAAACACTCAGTACGTTTCCATGCACAGCTTAGCTCGATTATTCAGAATAGCTCGACTAAGAGTTTCGGGAGAACTCCG
>JAQQZY010000023.1:5376757-5442195 GCA_030068375.1 Ostorhinchus rueppellii
ACAGTTTAGAATAGGAACCAGGAACCATTCAGCACATGGAAAATGGATCAGAGGAAAAGGATTCAATTCATCCAAAATATGTACTGCAGTAAAAGTGGAAGTAGGAAAAAAGAATACTCCAAAAAAGTACAGATGCTGCATTTGAGTACTGTTAAGTACTCAAATGCAGTTGACACTCAGACAAATGCAACATATTGAAAATCATGTAAATACATTTGCTTGGGTGAAAATCACGACGATAGTGCTCTAGGGTTAAGCTCAGTGTGGCAAGAAACTGAGTAAGACTGTTCAACCTGTTTGTAGAGCGACAAATAGCTTCCCTTTCAGGCAGCACATAGGTAGATAAATATAGTATGCCAGCGTTGTGTCTGAAATGACCACCCTCACTCAGTCTGTACTCTCCGACATCCTATGCATCAGTTCATTTAACAACGACTATGACTCATGTCTGACGAAAAACAAGTAAAGCGGCAGCGTGAACACCATAATCAGGATGTCAAATTATACTGTAGACCTCCAACACACAGTACAAACCTGCAGGATTATTAAAAAAAGACACACTCCATGGAAAATAAGTGTGTAAATGAAGTTCAGTGCAATCACAAACTACTCCTGAGACTGTATTAAATGTCATCTTTAATCAGGTTTTGCAGGATTACTTTAAATGTTGAATCCTACTCATATTATCAAGACAGTCGATGGATTCTGTTTAACTTCTTCCATTTCACTGATACTCATCCTGGTACGCTGCTCTTTGTGTATTAATGTGCCTTTTGTGTTCTTTATTAAGTTGCCTTCATGGTTTTTACACCTCGGCTATCCTCTGGCTGAAGAGGTGTTGTGATTGTTTAGTCGTCTATCCGTCCATCCCATCATCTGTCTGTCCATTCAACAATATAATCACACTATCTGAAGAAGGCATGGACATATCTGCACCAAATTACACTGTGGATGCATATTAGCATGGAGCAGAAGAATATTGAAAATAGGTGACCTTGACCTACTCTGTCAAGGTCAAATGGCGTTGTGCAGTAATCTGTTAGTAGTTTCAAATATTAATATATATGTAATTAGTTTTACATAAAGACAGTCTAATTTAAATTATAGGGGAGTAACTTTCAATGGAATCGTACACTATATTTGGTCAAAGGGGATTAAAAGTGTGCAGCATGTTATTTTTTGGGGTGGGTTCCTTTTTACGATTTTCGATTACAAGATAAGATGAGATGAGATATACATTATAGATCCCCTAAGGGAGAAATTCTAATGTACAGCAGCAGAAGATAATATGCATCAAACACAAAAAAAACAAAACAAAACATTTGAAAGTTACAAAAATGACTATAAAATTATAAAAACAAATAAAGTGACACATGTGCAGTAGGTGACGTATTTATGCAGCACTTCTTATACTCTGTTGCCCACAAAGATGAAATTTTTTTTTTCTTGTTCTCATGAATGATTGTGTTTTATTCTTCATAGACAAAGTGTATGTGGGACTCATTGCACACGGTCCAAGGTGACTGTGACGTTTATCAACAGGACTAAAAAGAGGAATGTGTCCGAAAAGAAAATTATTCCACCTTCATGGGCAACAGTACCTACATTTGTGTGGATTGGATATCCTGGGAAACGTCTCCAACCTTTGGATGCAACACTCCATGTCTCTGTTTCCCTGACACGTGTTTTTCTAGAGTATTCATTCCTTTCAACATCATTTTAGAACAATTTAAAGCCTGCAAAGGAAATGTTAACAGCCACCTGCAGGGGAAAGTGCACCCTGTCTTTTGTAAGGGTATTAGAGCAGGTGAGTAAACTTGACACCAGGCCATTCACACACACAGCGCTGGCACATACCTCAGAGTTCTGAGCGAAAGGTCAGACTCAAGACACGCCGAAGACCTGCTAATCCCACCTCGTTACTCATTTTAACGTTATTCACAGCAGACGCGATCAGGGATTGGTGTTTGCCAAGCAGGTCAACACGGATAGTGGAGGGTTTCTGAGGGCTTAACAAAGTTCAGAGCGGTGCCAATCGAGCTGGGTCACGATGAAAGCGTCTGTACCAATAAAAAAAAAAAGAAGAAGAAGAAGAAAAAAACAAAAGAAAGACGAGAGTCCACAACGGCGGGGAAAGAAACAGGAATCCTCTTAGTGGTAATATCCTGTTGTGCACCTCCATCTGTTGCTCTGTGATGATCTACAGTCGAGATGGAAACAGAAAAAAAAGAGAAGAAAAGAAAAGATGAATAAGAGCACCACATTCTGTATTCTGATTTTCTCTGTGTGTCTTCTGAGGGTATAAAAGCTTTCGGATGATTTCAAGCTTGGTGACTGGTGAACAGAAAAATTGAATTTACAACATCCAAGATCAAATTAAAAAAAACCTCAGGAAATAACTTTTATCCAGGGCCACTTTCTATGTCCATGACTGGATCTTTTATTGCATGAAATATTATTTATTTCTACAGAGAACTGACTTTTTGTAAGTCATCATTTCAATATTTCAAAAATGTTTGCAAAAAAAAAAAAGATTAACAAAATAAAATCAGTGAAGTACACATTTGTTGCTGATAATCACATATTTTAAAAAATACATCAAATTGCATACCTTCATTCATTCAAGCTTAATTAACCTTTTCATGCATGAATTATGAGAACCTTAATCAAAACATTTTTTAAACCTGTTTTTATATTTCTGGCATGAACATTTTTCAATAAGCCTTTTTTTATAGAGTTGCAAAAAATGTCCAATCAGATGGATACCGGTGCGTTTAATTTTTTAAGCAAAGAAACATGTATTTACTGATATACTGTGTGAAAACTACGAAATAAGAACATTTTTTAATGTTGCTAATCTGATGTTTTCTCATATTTTAACATACTCTAAAACTATGTATTACTCACTTCATGGAGATTATATGCAAGAAAAATAAATAGATAAAGAAATAATTTAAGTTAATTACAGTCTAATAACAATCAACAATTTACACTCAAACATGTTAATGCAGATTATCAAGAACAGTACAGTTACAGTAATAGTATGAATGTCAGTGTATTATGGGATGGTGCATAAGTGTCCACTGTGTTGGCTGATATGGAACTGAAACGACAACATCCATGAATATACAAGAGAACAGCTGGAGAAGAACTGTCCACTGTAGTGACCACTAAGCATGAAAGGGTTAAAGACACAAAAACTAAGTCCACAGGATAAGATAAAAAACATACACAATAAAAACGAAATAGCATAAATCCATATGCTACTTACACATAAAGCCTCGATGAGTGAGACCACATTTTAGATGCAAACCTTACAGAACTACTCTTGGGACAGATCAGGTTTGTACGACTAAATTTGATCACTTTGTAACTCTGCACATGGATGAATGAATAAAATTCCGTACAGGAGCCGCACAGCATCGAACACCACAATCCACAAACATCTGACTGACGCTACACAAATACATACAAATAAACTGAACGTGACATTAATGCCTTTATTTTCACCGTTATCAAATTAAAGTTTAACTCTATAGTCCTGAGGTAGAACCTAAGTTGATTTTTCTGTTGCGTCTCTGCTGTTATACATTAATTTAAAATGCCTAATTATTTGGACTGTATTGTATTTTAATGTATTTTCGCTCTTGCCTTGTATATCCCCGTGATTTTTTTATACTTTATTTTACTTATCGACGCCTTCTTAAAATAATCGTCTCAGGCATTTTTTCAGGAAACACAAAAAACTGAACTATTTGTTGAATATGTGATATTTACTAACAATTTTAATCTAAACAGTTATAACAACAGATGCCTATTAACATACAAACAACAAGGTCAGTCAAACGTGGAACTTGAGAGAATTAAATAAAACATTCAAACATGCCAAAATGACTTAGGCAATTATTTTAAGAGGGTGATGTTATGTTCACTAATATTACTGCATTATTGTCCTTGTAGAGAGTTTGTACTTTTCACCAGTTCAATAAAATAAATAAATAAATAAATAAAAAATACAAAAAATAAAACAATAAAAAAAAGAACCTACGTTGAATTAAACAATTTCCATTTATAAGTAAACACCTCCTAAAATCAAGAACATTATTTTCACGTACCATATTGTAATCTATTACCTAAAATCTCCTCCCACTGGAGCCAGAGACTGACATGTACATGTGTAAACCGCAGCTCAATATGAGTTATAGGAAAATATATAACTTTGGTTTTTCAAATGCATACCGCAGCGACAACAGCTCATGGCACATCAACACTCAGCGGCTGATTTATACCAACAGTTCATATCAATTAGTAGATGATGTTAGCATCCAAAACCCAAGCTGTGATTGATGACTGCCATTTTATCAAGGCATTCATTTTGTCATGACTGTCAGCTCAAACGCATTTTATTGGGCCTGTGTTTTATGGCAATGGTGCTTAGATTTATTATGATAATAAGATGCGTTGTCCGCCCTCAGACAGGCGCGCTCCACGCAAACACATTTCTTTTTAAGTATGGTGAAAGCCAGTGGCCCGCCGTAAACCAGAGAAGACACTGATTTCAGTCCTCACCTTACCTCATTTGTCAGGAGAAACCCATGTTAAGTGATTTAATTAGAGAAAGGGAGCGGTTTCAGAGCTGGGATCCCGTTTCAGGTCTCTGCAGTACACTAGTGAAAGTTCTACAGTGTCTGTAAAGTTCACTTAACAAGAAAGTAAATTAAATCCTGCCAAGGCTTTTGGTCTATTTAATTAAAGCTGTAGCAACTTAGCAGGATTGAATTAAATTTTTGGCAGGGGTAAACCAATATGCTGGGAAGGTGGTGGCTGGGTGGAGCAGACTATTCATGAAAGATAAGCACAGACAGCCATGTTTTTTTCACTTCCACTGAATAAATATTTCCTTTATGAAACAGCTAATCATGTGTTTGTTTCATCCACTGCAGGCCCTTTTAATTTAGAGTATGAGATTATACAACAACAGAGGTGGCTCCTCCTGCTAAAACAAATAAATATAAAATAAAACCTTGATTAGTTTAATTGTCAGACTTCAATCCAGCCAAGGCCACTGAGAAAACCTGCACCCAGCCTGAGGTTAATCCACGTGCAAAAGGTCTCTGTAGATTAGAGCGGTGGGCCGATCTCACCCAGCACAGGGTCAGGGATCACAACTTTTACAGAGAGAAGGCCATTTTAACCAGACTGGGTGCAATACTTCACCGTAAGCCCTTTAAGGCTCAAGGTGAAATCGATTCCAGCCTGAAGTGGCCGTTATTTTTTTCTTCCCAACTTGCTAAGTACAAACTAAATATACTAAAGGATAAAACCGGCTTGTGAACTCCACAGGCTCATTTTCACTCTCACAAAGTCCATTTCATTGTCCCAGAGAAGAATGAAGATAATTACGATGAGGGAGTTCAGGGATGGTCTTTTAATTCAACCTTTAAATGCATTAAGGTGAATGAGTGTGAGTAGATCTGCATGTCAGAAGTTATATCAAGTTCTCCAAAGACAGTAAATTTAACCACTAATTCACTCCTGAATAAAACCATTTTTCTTTTATGTCCTAAATTGCATGAATACAATTGCAAATATTCTCAGTTTCAATAAGCACAATAAACTGTGTCCTTGCTGTAGGAACATTCATTTGTTTTAATTATTATGTAAATTTAATTTGCTGGAAAATATCAGTTCTCATCTGTCAAAATACCAAAACTAATTTATAGCATATACTGGTTTGCAAATGAGCTTTAATAAAATCAGCAGACCTTGACACAAGCTCGGGCAAAAGTGTTGATGTAAACAATCAAAGCTTTGTGGTAATTTTTCAGTTTTTCTGGTGATGGAAGTTCAGCTTTTCAACTCTGGGTGGCACTGTTGATGAAATGACTTATTACACAGCTCTGCTCCAGAAAAATACTAAAGATACTGTAATTTATATAGCATTATAAAAGCAAACATGTTAAAACCCTCTTGCACACGTAGGTCTGTGCAGAAAACATTTAAATATTTATCTCTGTCTTTATTTTCCTCTGTATTTGCATTTTGATTGATTAATTCAGAATAAACAAATGCTAAAAAAATAGAAAATGTACAATATACAATGTATTTCCAAGAGTTATTCAGATGTAATTATAAGATTTTAAATTATAGGAATTGTTCCTAACCTGAATGTGTAAATTACTTGGATTTAAACAAATAAAATCAAATATATTTAGAGTTTTAATAAAATAAAAAACAATACCCATATTTAAAATGAAGAAAACAAGGAATACCAATGTGTTTTGGATTTGTTTTTGATGATTGGACTTTGTTTTTTTTGTCAAAATAAATATTAGTGACCTGCTTTCTCATTATTGTAATTATCTTAAAGAGACAATTAAAAGAAACAAAATATATTGTTCTCAAAAATCTGTTTGTATGTTAACAGTGACAAAACAACACGGGCCTATTTTATGATCTATCCTGTGAATTAATAAATTAGAAATAATTCATTCATTCATGGGAAAAATGATTACAGTGGAATTAATGCTGTAAATTACACACATTTGCTGAACAATTAATCTATTTAATCTCTAACACGAATTCATTATGTCTGTAAATTTAATAAATAAGTATTATTTTATATTTATTGAAACCAGAAACACCCACAAATTAAAAGAATGTCAGCAAACTACAAAAAGGAGAAAAGAAATTAAATATAATATTAAAAAGACAGCTAAATAACAAATGGCTCTGATGCTGCTGAGCAGTATCTTTATATCACAGCATGCAGCTGGTCAAAATAACCCCCACACTGAGCTGCTGGAAGACATTTTTCAAGCACATCTAAGCTAAAATCGGTTTCCCCACTGTGCACGTTGTATAGAGTATTATAGGAGCTAATGTGTTGCATTTATTGTGAGGATTTTCACATGGGCCAACAACGCATATACCATACGACTGTTACCGTACAGTGTAGTTCGCAGGACGCTGGAGGCTCTGCTTTAGTTGGAGGAACATGAGAGGATTTATGCCACATTCAGACTGCTCTGCTTTGCATTACATATATTTTATTACTATGCATGCAGCCAGCATGGCTGAAATATCTCTGTGGGCAATATTAGAGGAGTATTAATATCATTTCTTCAACATCTCTCAGGTCTCTTCTGGCTCAACTCAATACTAGGCTTGTATGGAACTCATTAGAGTCAGGGAAAGCTGCTGCCGTCTCACTGTTTGCCATTTTGTTCCATCTGTGTTGTAGTAGTCACCTGAACACAATCTGAAGTCAGCCAGTCAAGTGACCTGGAATCAATACAGTCAAACTCAGTGGAGGCAAATAAATCAGCTCGGCTCATTTAACCCATGAGAGTCCTGCAGCAGAGCTGCATCGGCGCACCACATAATAAGCAAAGAATGTTTGATGACAAATAATTTATTGGAAGTTCTTGTGTCTTAGCCAGATCTCGTGACGCAGTATCCCCAGAGGGCATCTCTCCCGTGTGTTTTTATCTGTTTCTTTTGTACTATAAATCCTGAGGAGCACAGCTGTATGTCTGCCTCTAAGTCTGTCCCTCAGTGTTAAAGAATTTTACATTTTTACTGAGTATTCTTATTATTTCTTATTACTATGTATCATCTATAATATTTTGGGCATAGCTGTAATTTTTGCAGCTGCTGCATTGT
Source organism: Ostorhinchus rueppellii (assembly GCA_030068375.1). Classification (NCBI taxonomy): domain Eukaryota; kingdom Metazoa; phylum Chordata; class Actinopteri; order Kurtiformes; family Apogonidae; genus Ostorhinchus; species Ostorhinchus rueppellii. Next base: position 5,384,423 of record JAQQZY010000023.1, read on the forward strand.
ATTCCTACGGCATTTTTCTACTTGTCATCACATCATATTAAAACCAATCTGTATTTTTATCCTCACTTTTCACTCATCATGTTATGCTCCTATTTTACTAGAACTTTCAGGAGCAGGAAATCATTATTTATTATATTAATATTTTATTTTAAAAAAAACTAAAAAGGTCCTTACAATAGGCATAATACAGATGCCATTTTTATGCCAACTACTGCTGACAACTTGGACCTGCTTGGGAAAAGTAATCCTATTATGAAAACAAAATAAAAATAAAAGTGAAATATGTATGAATATTAATATACATATTTATTTCACATAGAGCATTTTAATTGATTGTTGGTAATTGATTGCAAGTAGTGCTACTGAGTCCATTGTGCCAACTTAAATCAACTTAGTGCAAACACAGCTCTATGGGACTAATTTCTGGAGATTAATTGTGACATATTTGGATGTACATTGAGCCAGCATTACATCAACTGATTATATTTTTATGATGATTCATGTGCACAGGAAGGAAAGTTTTGAATCTGGAGGAAGTTCCATTTGACTTTGGCTTTGGTTCTCTGGCTGTGTTATTGGAAAATAACTGCTGTTCAGATCTACCTAATTGACAAGTGGGCCTGTGAAATCACATGATGCCTTTCATGTGATGCAAGACTCACTGTAAGCTAGTCAGACTCCAGTTACTAGAAGACGTTAAATTAATTCAAGATTTAACTGCATTTCCCATGAAACCGCAGCTTGACTAATCAAATTAATATGAGATTCAGCATGTTGCAGTCTTGCAAATCCAAATATCTGAACTGTTCACTGCAGAAAAATGAATCAATGTGCCTGATACTTATTGACTACACTTTGCATTTATTTCCAGTATGACAATCCCCCTGGATATAAAACCTTTAGTGCTTACCTTTGCTGCAGTCTTTTATATTTCAGACTCTACTTTAGTGAGCACTATAACCTCGGCCAGTTCCCCTGTGTTTGCCTTAATGGCCTGCAGTCTAGCCAAAGTTAAGAGAAAACAGAAACTTCTAAATCTCATGTAAAACAAAAATTCTTCTTGTGGAAAACCAAGGAATAAACAATTTATGCAGGTCTTATCAAATATTTATCAGATAAATATACAAGCTAGTTTTAAATTCATCATTTTGCTAACAAACGAGACCATTGCAGTCTAATTAAAAACAACCAAACAATACAAATATACTGTAAAACAAGGCAAAATGGTTCATCATATGTTATACACCTATACATGGCGGTGTTGAAGTCATATTAATTCTGTAGGAATGTGCAAGTAGTCTGTGTATTTGTAAAAAAAAAATAAAAACGCAAAAAAAAAAAAAGCTATAGATATACTTTATTTATTGTAATCTGTCCCATACCTTTATATATGTGTTGTCTGATATTTTATCTCTATCTGGTTAGTTGCTGTCTCGTGAGAACAAAAAATAGACTGTGAAAATACAAATAAATTGCCCATAGGGGGATAAATAAAGTTGTCTGAACTGAACTAAAGTGAACATATGTGTTTTAGTGAAATTCCTTACAAGATTAGTGGTTGAGTATTCCAAATAATTAAATTAATTAATTATAAGTAGGTTATATAGGCTTGACCATAGGTGATATATACTACACTGTTGCCCATAAAGTTGGAAGAATTTGTTTTCAGAGATATTCCTCTTTTTATTCCTATTAGTTATCACCTTTGAGCAGCTGCAATGATTAATTACTGAGTTCCAATTACACTCTATCTATGAAAAACAAATTACATTGTCACAATCATTTCATGAGAGGAGGTAAAATTATTTTATTACAGCTTCATGGGCAACATTGTACATCTGGTTGGGTGTTTTGTCTAGTGAGATAAAATAATGGACTGTGAAACAATAAATGGTTTGTCCATGAGGTATAAAAAGAATTCTGTTTGAAATGTGAACTGGTCTTAAGCGAACATAAGCGTTTTACTTGAATCCATAACAATATTATTGTTTCAGTACTGTAAAAAGTGGAATTAAAAATAAGTAAATTAAGTCTTAATTGATTTTAATACAGGCTTAACCATAGTCCTTATAGGCTATATATTGTGAATATACTAATACTGATACATGATAGTCCAAAAACTAAAAATGACTTTCCATCGTCATAACCGATTGGGATAAACATTCAGAAAAATACGATCGTTTGCTTAGTATATAACAATGATGAAAATGTAGAATAAAATACAGTCATACCCTATATACTATATAATAGTTCCGTTTCGAACTCAAAAGTATCACCTCATATGACCTGGTGGAAAGTTATAGAAAAAAAAACAAAACAAAACAAACAAAAAAAGTTATGGCTTTTTCCAATGACTGCTGCGTTCAAAGACCGAACAGAAAAAGCTGAACTTACTTCAATAGCTCTGCCGTCCTCCTTCTACCTGTTACAGCGCCACAAGTCCTGAACAACTGAGAGCAGCCTACGGACACACTGAAGCTTTGTCTGATAAAACAATAAGCGGTATTAGTAGTTCTGGTGGAGTGGTCTGGAGAAAAGGTTGCTCCATCTTTGATAGATGCCCCTCAGGCTCCCAAAACATTTAATTATCGCTAGGTAAGGCAGAGCGGACAGTCCTCCTGCGGATGATTGACAGCGGGGCAAATTGAAGTTGCTCTAAAGGGGATGAGTGATTCTCCCCACGAATGACCGCGTCGATAATTCACATACTTGAAACTTTCAGTCGCTATTTCCACACGTAACCTGACCTTTTTACACTGCCAGTGATTATCTGGGTTATCCAAGCCGTACAATCTAGAAGTGTGTTTGTATGTTGCGCGGAGCTCCCCTCTGTCTGTGTTTTTTTTGGTTTCGCCCAAACTTGGTACAGATTTGAGTTCGTTTTCTGCGCTATCTGGGATCGCTCTATAGGAGGTGGAGGACCGCCTGTCCCTTCTCTGCCGTTACTGTCAATGGCTTTCAGGACGTATTTTCTTTGAATGTCTGGGCCCTTTAAGTGACCAATTATGGATATTCTATGGATATTATGGACCATACCGGCCGTAATAGCTGTTGAAGGTAAGCTAATGTTTTCATCCCTGCGGTTCAAGCCGCATCCTCCTACCGGCGTAGAGTTTCAAACAAAGCGCCTGAATGGACGTCTGCTACACGTATTTCGGAAGCTAACGGCAAAATAAAGCACTTGACTAATTTAATACACCTCGCTGTCAAATACCAGCATGTTCACGGTGCTGGAAAATAGCTTGGAATCATGTTGAAATAGCATGCAGTGATGATGGTGAGACACAAAAACACGCTCGCGCATCTCTGCAGGTACCCTACCTTTGCTGTTAGCCGTTAATTACGTGTTTTACGTTAAGCTGGTTAAGCTAGGTTCGAGAAACGGTACATTTCAGTTCACATTTCGCTGTACGTCCGTGGAGGTGTGTCACCGGGTCCCTGTTTAGTTGTCAAACAGTCGGTGATGAATTACAGACGCCGATATGCAAACGAGACCGGTTTAATAAAAATATTTCTTCTCGTTTGTAACTTAACATGTGAATATGAAAATGCTCTAATTTATCCCAGTGATCAGTGTCTGGTCGGTTCATTGGTAGTAACATTAAAAAAAAAAAAAAAGGATCTATAACTGTAATGGGCATCAGACAGCGTGGCTCAGCGCACAAAGAAACAGGTTGAATGGGGAAATAATGTGCAATAGGTGTTTAGTGTAGAAGCTGTAGGCATACTACCTGTATAGTTTTCATACCTGAACCTTATAGGATGGATAATAATAATAAATAATAACAACATACCTGGCATTGACACAGGCTGATTGACCTTTGCTCTTTTTGAATAATTGCAAAACCTCTTTGCATTTTCCCCCTGTAAACTAGCAGGTTGAGTCACACCAGGAAATATATTAACTGTACAAATCTTAGTTTTGCAGGACTTTGCTTCGTGATGTGATAGGAGCCAAGTGTCATTCTGTTCATTCATTGAGTCTATTTTGAGTATGCTGTCACAAAACAAACGTGGCTTCTTCCTGTGGTCACTTTAACTAAACCTCATAATTACAAGTGGAGCTAGGAAACTATGTACAAACTCAACCACACAGGATAAAACAACAACAATAAAGAAAACAAAGGAGAAAAAAAATGTAAAGTGCTTTAAAGTAAAATCATTTGTTCAAAGTGTAAGTTTTTATGTGTTAATATGCCAGACATGACAGTAATGGGTGATCTTACACATCCCATAAAAAGTGATAAAGTGTATATATAAGGAGATACTATGGGGATTTTTTTTTTTTAAATTAACATTAAATATAGTCATGCAACATTTGTAAATTTTAATCTGATTAATATGCTAGTAATAAACGTAATTATTATTTTGATAAATTATACATTCAATCCAGGCTTAGTGCCAACATCAACAATGCACTAATTATATTTCCTTGAATTACTACATTTTATTCATAAGTTTAATAAATTTAGTAAGTTTTATTAGAAAAGACGGTCTTTTTTCTCTTGTAGTGGTCTTTAATACTTTTCAGTTACATTGATTATAAATATACTGGATTTACGGAAGATATTTTAAACAAAAGAAAACAAAAAAAACCCAGTAAAAATAATTTCATACATATTTATAAAAAATTCCTTGAATGATACTGTAATGAATTTCAGATTTTATTTTGGCTGTTCTGTGTAAGAGCACATACCAAACAGAAATCACAGTACGTGAACAGTTCCACACTGTGCAGTGTCCAGATTCCCTTTGTTTGCTGTAACTCCTAACAGGGTAAACATGCTGGCTTTAGTTTCTGTGTGTTTTACATTTGTACTCTCATGTGAAGCACACTTTGAAACAGAAGCGCATTTAAAACAGTTGTCAATATTTTGAAACACTTACTTCAGTATATTGATTTACTTGTTTTTCTTGATGAAGGAAGTTGCTGCTGATTTTGTACGATACAATACAAAATATGTGGCGCACCTTCCTGTAGATTTGCTTGAATATATTGAAGATATTTGAGTCGTAAAACAACTCGTCCCTTCGCCAATCAGATAGAGCCCCCCCCCTCCATTTTACTCTGTGAATCATCCTAGCCGGTTGTCCAATGAAATGGCGAGGTTGGTTTACGTATGAGAAATAAAGGGTTGAAAAAGAGGTCACTGAGTCTCTAATCCGAAAAAAAAAGAAAAACACCCAGCGTGCATCAGAAAAGAATCCTTCGGTTGATCGTTTTGACACATTTAGTGCTAGCCGTCTACATTTTTCTCATTGTCATTTTTGTTTAATTGACATCTTGTCATACCTTCATGACAGCGGACATATTGATCTTACATTCTTGATTTTGTTTGATTAGTGCAGCACAGTTCATGGACTAAGTTCACCTCAGAGTTTATGCTTTATGAATATAAAAAAAAACAACTTAATAATACTATTTTATTGTATGGTTGAATAAGTGCAGGAATTTATAGTGTATTTTGTTGAATCAGGTTGTAATGCCACTGTCAAGTTTAGAATTAAAGCATCATGACTGCCATATTAATAAAGTCTGACAGATATCTTGAAGGCAAACACAGAAACAGTTTATTTGTCTAGATTAGATGATTAGAAATAATTAAAGTGTAAATTAATCAGCTGACAGAGACTGTACTTGAGAGAAATAGAGGATTAAAACTGGGCCCGAACTTTGAGAAGCTCCTTTTTTACACATATCATTAATGCTGCAAACTATGAAAAGTCTCACACTGTAAAGTACTAACATTTGTGCCTTGTGACCCTTCTACTTACCGTATTAGGCTACTGATCTCTATTCACACTACAGTGCCCCATGCTGGTGAATGCGTTAGACAACTGCACTATAAATGGCCTATATTACTCAGTGTCAGTGAAACATTTTGTTTTCTCCAATGCTTTTAATTTACCCTGTGAATGTGAAACAACTCTAAATTGTTGATTAGTGTTAATGTAAGCTGCTTCTGATGCCATGTCTTATTGGTTTGGTTAACAGGAACAGACAGGCTCTTTTCGAAAATTAATGGAGGTGGAACTGCCAAGGAAATTAGCATAGCTATGTCAAACATGTCTATGAAAACACACTGTGGATTTATCCGTTCATTGGTTTGCCCATTTATTGTCATCTGCACTCAGTTGACAAGCAGCCTAACAACAACACTCATCTCATGTTGTAGCACTCATCTCATTTTGTTGAGTGGAAATACTCAGATTCATCTTTGGCTATTAAATTGTGCTAGCCTGTATTGTTGGAGGGGGATGAAGTTTACAAGACATGTCGATTGGCTTTTCCGATTTGTCTCTACCCTCTGTTGTGGTAATACAGTGTACTGTGCAAACACAGCAAACATTATGTTTGTGAGGGTTGCTGTTGCTATGATGCAATAACTCCTCCAGCCTTGTATGGACGTTGTTGTTTGGGTCAGCAGGATGGTAGATCTCTTTGATACATTTTCTTTCCTCTTTTTCTTTGAAAGGAACACAATGGGACACAAACCACAGTAGAGGATGGTGAAGTGGGTTAGAATGAGATCACAGCATGGAGTCTTTAAAAAATGTCTTGCAGATTTGATTGCATTTCAGTGTGTGCTGCATTCCTTAAGCACTGTACTGGAGCCCACTCAGAAAATCAAGTTGCCAGGAGCCAAGTTGATGTTGTTGATTTTTTTCATCTGATTGAATTTACTGAGTTACATATTTTTGCATAACTATTTCACTTCCAGCTTCTCAAACAGTGTGAGGTTCATTTTAAGGACAGGGGATTCTTAATGTCTTGGAAATCCTGCCAAGTTTGGTAAAGATGCTTTCATATGTTAATTTAGTAGCTGTTTTTGACCGGAATTGTTTTGTAAGGTATGGATGTGTGAGTGTAACATGGAAGCTCTATGTTTTGTTGAAGAGTAACAAAAGACAGAGGGAGGCGGGCTCTGAAATGGGATTAGATAAAGGTAAAATGAGTGACCGTATACAATTCAGTGTTTTCTCAGTCCACCCAATGAGCAGATGCAGGGAGCTGGCCTGCACGCCAACCGCCACAGTAGGCTTTCACAAAGAATCTGTCTCTATTCAAGCCCTAATCCATGCTGCCGAGGGCCTAGGCATTGTCACTTTGCATGCAAAATTTCAATTAGTGCTGGTACCAGTTGTTTCACTTGAAGGGGGGTGTCACATTTCAGGAACATCTATGGCTACCTTTAGGGAGAGATTAAGGCAAAGTATCACCCCTACTCCAAGATGCTGTTATAGCAAGGAATATGGTTGTCTAAGAAAATGCTGCTTCCTCGTAATTTGACTGAAATTGACACTGGGATCTAGCTGTTATGCTTGATCAGTGTATGTTAGATGTTTAGGCCTCGGTAAAAACAAACAAACAAACAAACAAACAACAAAAAAACAAGCATTTTGTTATAATACATCTACAGGGAAAATGCTTTTTCTTGTGACAGCCTCGACAAAAACTCTACACATGGATTTTTCTGTTGTTTTCTCCCAGCTGGCTGTGCAAGAAAAAATGTTGTGATGTTGAAATGTATTTGGCTCCTGGCTCCAGCTTGTTTATAACTGTTTAACTGAGACCAGGACCAGGGATGGAAGATATGTCCAACATCTTTACTTGTGGTGTATGTTGAAGGTACATATCACAGACTAGTACAGTTATTGTTCTGTAAATTCGTTTAGGAATAGGTTAACACGTCACTTCCGTACTTTATCCAATTTGATCATTTTATCTCTTTTTTTGGAGCTTTCATACACACTGAATACTGACCAAAACTGAACAGGTTTCAGGTTTTAGTAACAGTAAATAAAGAGCACATAAATAAACAAATAAATACCAACTGACTTCAGTAGGTTTTTGCAATATAAAAATGACACATATTTTGGGGGATTTGTTCATCTTTCATTTCAAAAAGCTGATGTAACACTGTCAAAGTACATATTGACAATTTCACTTCCTCCCTCCATGTTTTCTTGTCTCTCTTTTCTCGTGTGACTTAGAGGTGCATAAAGTGTCTCTCTCATATCACCCTGGCCAGTCCTGCTGCCCAAATTACATTACCAATGAGGCAGCTGAGATAAAAGAATCACAAAATGACATGGCAATCCAACTCTGAATATGTAGCACAGAAACTATCGAAACAGTGCTGCCAATTCTGCTCCTGAACATATATCCAGTATTGTACAGTAAATTCCATCATATTGCCATCCTTAAGACAGACTTATTTCAGGATTGTTTGCTGCTGCTTTCCTGCTTTCAGACTCTCATATCTGGTTGCTGTGAACTAGTATTAAGAGCCAGGTCCTTAAACTTTCCTGCCACTTACTGTTTGATTTGACACTTATCTTAAATCCTTGATGGGAAAATGCCATTTATGCTTTTGGAACATATTTTTGAGTGCAACACGTAGAAGCCCAATGCAGGATTAAAGAAAATGCAAAGAAAATATAGCCTAGCTGATATGTATGTGGGTTATTGGTGTGTGATTTATAACCATGATAGTTTCCGTGGGCTGCTTGTTATTCTGGAGGGAAATAAAATGGGGAGGTGAGGATGAGCATATCAAACCTGAAGTGAATTTAGCTTTGGCACAAGGCTGTGTAACATACATAAAAACACAATGCTACCGCTGACACTTTTAGAGGCTAAAATACTCAGGCCATCTGTTTAGATTTACTTTCAAAAAAATACTGACAGACTCAACAGGTGAGTCAAAACACATCACTGATCATCGTCCTCATGGATGCCCTTAAACTGCTTGAGTCTTTCTTTGGGAGTGGTGTTTGAAATAAAAATAACACATTATTTGAAAAAACAAATGCAACTTTTTTTTTTTATTATTTACTACACCAGTATATTAAGATATTACATTTTTATTTTTTGTGACACCAAATATAGTTTGGATTAGCAAATATTTTAATGTTTTCAGGATCAGTAATATATACATAGTGTATTCACGTCATTAAAGAGAATAAATAACACAAAGATCTATTAGGTACAACCTGCCTATCAAAATAGCAGATATATTTCTGAAACAGGCTGGGAATGCATTTTTATGGAAATGTTATATTTAGTGAAGATCAAGTTAATTAGGCATGGGTTTGTGGATGCTTGTTTCTTTCACTTTTTTAAAGATAGGTGTACTCTTGAATTGGAGGGCTATAATTGTTTCAGTATGTGGTTGGGAAAACAGTGTGGTCAAGAAAGAGAAGAGTATGACTAACACTATTATAACGGTGTCACAGAGCATTACAGAGTGCTTTTAATCTTCAAAATGTAGGCTTGGACAAAGATAAGGAAGAATCCAACTGAAGAGAAGATGACAGAAACCATCTGTTTTATATATTACTCAGTCAAGTTTTAAGACAGATGCTATAAATTAATTAATTCCACCTTGGAATACATTTCGCGTATATAAATATATGATGTTCTTTTGTTACCGGGTAGAAACGGTGCTAAAAATACTGCACATTACAGAGGAAACTTACTTTACCTCAGTCTAACCTCTCTGATATTTCACACAGGAATCTAGATCAAGGGTGTTCTTATATCGTGCTATCTTAATTAGCACATGTTAATTGGCAAATGTGCAGTCTCTTGGTAAGTCATATTTATTAGGAGGAGCCTGTTTCATCCCAAACCGTTGGGAATAGAAATCATTGGGGGACAGCAAAATATATTTCCAGACATTATTCATAACAGGAAACGTGTAAGCATTCACAGTGTAAATGGCCCTGCAACATCTAGCTCTACATTTCACTGTGAATTCGTTAGCAGTCGCCTTCCCTCACATATGTTGGTCTCCACCATTATGTTGAATCACGTCTTTGTCACTGTTGATGTCCTGTTTGTCTTTGCAGTGACTGAGTTAACTCTCACAGCAGAGATGACTGGAACGTTGACCCACCCTCTGCCTGTCACATCAATATCAGACATAATAGGGCATGTATAATAGTTAGCCAACCAAACCTAGCTAGTAAGCTACATGAGATAGAACGAGGGGGAGGAGGGAGACTGTACCCTGAGAGAGGTCAGACCCTGTTTCAGAGACCCTCATCCACACACACCCCAGGTACTGTGACACTGCCTTTATGAGCGTGCCCGGAGAACACAAACCCACCGGATTAGTGTCTGGCTTTCAATGTCCCTGGGAGCAGAGCCCATCGGCCGAGACAAAGCGAGGCTGATTGCGTTGTCATCTGCATTACAAAGGGAAGCCTTTTCTACCTGAACCACGGCCTGTGCATCGCACTGCACATCACATCAGCGACTCTGGACCCACGTGACATCTGCCTTTTGTTTTTTTGCTCATCTCTGTCTCCCCCCACTCCTGTTATTTCTTTCTGGCCCACACCGTCTGTCCACCATGGGCCATATCAACAGCAGGACCCCCTCCCCCCACTCTTCTCATCAGAAACTAGCTTCTTAGTCTGCACGACATTACTGACAGTTTTTGTCGATAATAACGCGTCCGACTTCTCTTACTGTGAGTCGTATAACATAGTTGTTGCCTCTGCTTTATTTCCCCCCAGTTGTGGTTGGTTCAGTGTGTCTCAGCCCAGCTGCAAAAGCAGTCACATCAGACAAAAAGAGCAGACTCCTTCTGTCAGGTCCTAACAGGTCTATCGGTCTCATACGGACAGAGAGAACAGTGAGGTGCTGCCAGTAAGCCGACATGTTTTATCTGATTAGTGTTCTGAGCAGACAGGCTCTGCTGTACTATAACCGATGAGGGTTGTTGTGTTGGTGACCCAGCACGGTTTAGCAGCCATAACAGATAGATCAAGCTCCCTCTTCGGATTATCTTCTTATGCTTATGTAGACACAAGTCATACTATGAGCCTAACGTTGGCTTTTCATGGTTTGTTGTATGTCATCATCATCATCATCATCATCAAAGAAATTGCATACTAAAATTTCTACCTCTGTTTCATATTTTATGACTTGAACTTGCACTACTCTGTATTCTATAAAATAAAAATTTAATTTTTTCAGAAATAGATGTTTAAACCATCTCAGGCATGACAACTGAAACAGAAAGGTGGACTTTTTTTGTCTCTCATGTACAGAACTTTATGAATAAATTCAATAGATTAAACAGGGTATGACATTTAAAAAGCAGAGGGAGGGAAGGAGGGGGAGAGAATGACTTTTAGTGTCCAAAAGTGTGATAGTTGGTTTCACAAGTAATTGCATTAGCTTAGAGAATAGGGAATTAACACAAGGCAATTAACTGATTTGGCCTTTGGCTGTGACTTGTCTGGTTTTAAAATACTGAAGCTCATCCTGTGTTTTCATAGATTAATTTGGAAATCACTTTTAATCTGTAGCAGACCCTTACAAACCCTAAAACAGACATCTTACAATTTAATTGATTGGAGTAAATTATAGAAACTAATTCAACAAAGAAAAGTGCATTTCATAAAAGCAGCGTATAAGGTAAAATCTTCACAGTTTAGCTCAGTAAATTGTAGGCGTGAGAGTAAGAAAGAAGAGTTTAAAATCAGAAGTAACATAGAGTTAAAACACAGAAAACTGCAAGAACTGAAGGTTAAGAGGTGAGGAATATCAAAGACAAGGGTCAGCGCAACCTAAGGGTAAACACGCTTCTTAGTGCTTAATCGGTTCTAGTCCAATTACCAAGGGCTACGAGGCCATGTTGGCTAATTTGCAACAGCAACATGTAGTTTTCTTTTCAGTGAGACAGGGACCTACAGGGAGATGTCGAAAACACAATTATTTACTCTACTAAAGACAGCAATGTTTTTAAAATGACCTAAAGAGTGGCTTCGGAGATGGGGGCTGTAATACAGATTTATATCTTTAAGGTGTCTGGAGGTACAAAAGGCAATATTTTTAAGGCTGTATTAAACATAAAAAGGTTTCAGATGGATGGCCACTTTTGGCTTTATTTGGCTATGCTGTGAGGTTTTATATAATTTCAATTTGATTAATGTATGTTGGTGAAGCAGGACTGAACGCTTTTATTTTGCTTTCTCATATACTCCACTTTAGCTCACAGCACCAAAATCAATAACGTAGGCTCAGCAAATATGATATTGTGTTCATCAATTGATTATTAATGTGCCGTTTGAGCAGAAAAGCATTCCTGAATTTATATAATCACTCGTCTGAAAGTTGATCTTGTTTTGGATGTAATCAGTAGCATCTGCCACGCCTGTAACAGCTCCTGTTAATGTCATAAATTCTTGTCTTCCTTCTTGTTCCAACAATCCATTGTCATCTTATTCTAATTTCAACCCAGTAAAGGTTTCTAGCAGGAAATAGGCTACTATCTCTGAAACACATACCCGTGATTCTAGAGCTGCCAAAGAGAGACCAATACACATCCTGTGGGATCAATAAAACAATGTCTGGAATCACAAACAGTCGTGAGGTAATGCAGCTTACAAAACAGGAGGCAGGTATATCGGAAGATGGTGAAGTGATGACTGTTTTCCATACCTTCCCTTGGCAGGACCTCTTGAGGAGAAATTACAATGGATCATTTGGGAGGGCAGCTGGAAAATCCATAGAGAATCCCAAGAGACCTGCTGGGTCTGTGAAATCAATCCAGAGATCCAGCTGAGACCATTAAATGAAATGAATGTCATCTGATAGGGTTAAATATGTAGAATATTATTATTCATGCTGTCCAAATAGGTTTTTCATCTGCAAGTAGGCATGTATGTCAATAAAGAATGACAGATTGTGTATTGTGTATTATATATGTACAAGCAATTCATCACTTTCCTGCCCATTTGTTTGACCTAAGAGAAGAACAGTAGAGTTGCGGACTGAGGAAGTTAAATATGAATGTATAAATTGAGCATTATTTAGTAACTTCATCTATTACTTTGGTATTGTTTTTTAAACATAGATGAGCAGAATATAAAACCTAACACCATTACTGGGACTGCTTTGTAACAACCAGGCTATTTGCTCTGTGTTTGGCATTAATAAGTCTTATCTTTTTAACACATTTGTAGACACTATCACTAAGTGGGAGAAAGAGCTTGTTAAAAGGTTTTTGAGAGGAAATCAGTAGCAACTTATTTATTCATACGATTATATGTGTGTATCCCTTTAATTTATGCCAGTACTGTATAATAATAGACATAAAACTTATGAAAACGATGAATGATATTGGTATTGAACATGATGTGATGCACTCCTGTGGCTGTGTAACTAAATGTGTGATGATAATGAGAATATTAATGCTCGTTGAGATGTAGTTGGTTTAATGTTAGAAGTAATTTGAGATAAATAGTTGTTGATACTAATTGTCCACTTAGGTGTCATTAAACTGGGGGTGGGGGGGTGGGGTTGGGCATCGAGATGCTGTAGCAATGTTTGAAATGCCCTTGAGGCACTCAGTGAGAAACAGCATGGAAACAGAGATGGTAATATATCATTTCCTTCACTTTACGCTAGCTTTATACAAGTAAGTAGAAGCTAGTCTGAGAATTATGCAGAATAATTTCAGCCAGCTCAAATAATCAAATCACTAAAAGGCAGTCATATATTAACCCTTTCATGTTTAGTGGTCACTACAGAGGACAGGTGTCCATGTTCTCTTGTATATTCATGGATTTTGTTATTTTAGTTCCATATTTATCAACATAGTGGACACTTGTGCACCATCCCATATACTGTAATTCACACCATTAGTGTAACTTTACTGTTTTTAATCTGCACTAACATGTTTGAGTGTAAATTAAGTGCCTGTTATTGTTATTAGACTGTAATTAACTCCTTTTTTTTTTTAACAAAGTTTTTTTTTTTGTTGTTTTGCATAGTATCTCCATGAAGGGAATAATGACTAGTTTTAGAGTTTGATCGAATATGAGAAAACATCAGATTGTCAGCATGAAGAATGCTGTTCTTTCATAGTTTTCACACAGTTTATCAGTAAATACATGTTTCTTGGCTTCAACAACTAAATGCATGGCGTCCAGCTGAGTTGATATTTTTGTAACTTCATGAAAAATAGGTTCATAAGAAAATTTTCAATTCAGTTGTTTTTTCATGCCTAAAGAGGAAAAAAAAAAATCTTGATTAAGGTTCTCATAATTCATGCATGAAAGGGTTAATTGTGATCTGTGTAGTTATTATGGATGATTGTGTTCAATATATTGTTAAATGAATATACAAGGCAACAAATCATGCTTACATGATAAATGTTAATAGCATAGCCTGTGAATGTTCTGGAATTACTTCTATACGTATAATATGTAATATTTAGTGTTTTGATGGAATCTATTGTCAGTTACAGAACAGTAGCTATGATGTTGAGAACAGCCTTTAAACATTACATGTGCAAAAACACAACTTTTGTCATTTTAAGTGCAGTATATTCCAAACATATGCCATTTTGTGGACACTTTTATTTGAAGTGCATTACAGTAGTATAAGAGAACATTTGTGGTATGGGTGGCCTCAGCAGGGAAGGAACCCCAAAACAAGCTCCAGTTACTTACATGCTGCGCCCAGTGCGGTACCAGCCCAGCCTGATTACACCTCTGCTGAGCACTTTTCAATCTGCTTTTCTTTAGAAATGGTTTGACACTTTGTTGTGGTCAGGAAGGCACACTACATCAATGTATGGCGCATGTATGAGTTGATGGGGCTGCTGTCAGGAAGCCTGCCTGTTTTCAGTGATTGAAAAAGTATGTTTGGGATTAGCCGTCTGTCCTCATCCGTGTGACGCTCTGGCGGGGCTTGTATCCGGGGCTGCACTGCTCCCTGGGCCTGCTGCAGTGCTGAGTGACAGAATACATAGGTATAAGCTGGAGCCTGGTTTCCCACACTGCTGACCTCTTTCTACACTAGTGAATGCACCAGACACGCAAGCAATGACACAATAATTTAACAGTAATATATGAAGATGTGCTCTAGATGTCTCTTGATTACAAAGGAAAATGTGTTGACTTTGAGTAGATTCATTTTGCCTCACTGAGCAAAACGGAAAAAGTTTTTGGTCATTTTTTATTCGAGTTAAGTTTTTTTTTTACCAACATGAGAGGCAGTTAAACAGCACATTCAGTAAAATGATTTTCCTTTGATCACGGTGACTAGAATAATATGTCCTAGTTTTTAGAAATGGAAAGCGAGACCCATAATAATGTTTTGTGGTTTTCCTCTCACAGGAAGATTTTAGTATGAGCATGTACTAATCTGTATTTCACAGATACTAGCATGCTCATTTTCTGTCTTTGCACTCAAACACACATTCATGCAATTTCAAGCTCAACACCTGCAGGGTTGGTCTGTCAGGCTTTTTTGGAATTATGGCATTAACATAAAACCAGAGGCCTGAAGCTGGATTAGTCACTTGGGGGTGTGAACACAAGGTCAGGGCAGAGATGGTCTTACAGCTAATATTCTAATGTCATACTTTGACACTGAGAATCAGCAACGAAAGTACAAATTGTGTTTTTTATGTTTTAGTTTTTGTGAGCAAAGGCTGGATCTTTGTTGTCTGTTTAAGATTTCAAAAATTAGACACACATTTGAACATATCCTGTTGCGATAGATATCTGTAGAACTTGGCTCAGATTGTCAGTGAAGGCTAATATCAGGCTTCTCAAGTGGAATTACTGACTTTAAGTCATATCATATAATATCTGAAAAAAATAACAAGCCCACCTGGACTTTGTTACTCTGATATTCACCTTCAGATTTATTTATTAATTGGTTTTTTTCAGTTTGATGTTTGAGGATTCAGAGTTGTTGTTTTTTTTTTAAGTTATTATTTATTTATTACCTGCCTTAGTTGTATAATTCAGTTATTTTGCAGTGTCTCTTTTCAGGGAGAAGAAATTAGGGTTATATTCTGATTATTTTCCAGCTCCAAACTATTATTGTTGATATTATACAACTTTATTCAGTCTCTTGTGTGCATTTTGAGCTTTAGTGAAGCCGGAAAGTCCATGACTGATGATAGAACATGAATGAAAATGATTGTTTAATAGTGTGATGACATGGGAAATCACAAACTCAATCCCACACCACAGAGACAGTCCTCTTTGTTCCAGTGTTGTTTGCTCAAAGATGAATAAAGTCATTCAAAAGCAACAGATTTTATTTTGCAGTGAATTACAAGTGCAAACATTTTGACCTTGGAACAGCCTGTATAACTGCTACAATATTCATTTGACAGATGCAGACTTAAAAGAAACCAGACAAGTTGCTCTGATGCATTTGTTTCCCCTCTACTCTCATGGATACTAGTTTTAAAAGTCATAATTTAAGCAGAACCAGATTTCTCTAAGACATTACTGTACAGACAAAAAGGAAATAGTTGTTCTCAAGCTGAAGTTATGACAATGTATTGACAATTGACAGTACCAACTGTAATCCTTCGACCAACAAAAAAAGTTCTAACCTCTCGCTCATTGTTGCTTGAGGGCACTTTTCAGTTGCAATAGCCTCTTACTTTTCATTTCAAAACATCATCATTTGCTGCCATCTTTATCCCCTTTGTCCTGCTCCAGGCTTATTTTGCAAAAACAGCTTCACCTGCTTTTTTTCCTCTGACCATCCGCCACCTGTCAACCCCTTGCTAATGTGAAATATTAACAGCTGAAGACTCTGAATAGAAACGCACTGCTTCATATAAATACGTTACCTGTCATTCAGTGTCTGGAGCTTCTCTGGTGCCAAATGATTTAGGGGCCTTTTGCTAGGTTGTCAGGAAAGACATGATTGTGCCTCTGGCCATAAAGAAACATATGTGCGTTTTTTTTTAGGCGTCAGGCAGGCAACACCAGATGTGGCTGACTGAATGGTGTTGGGTTTTTTTTTTGCACTTGTGCGTGTGTCTGACACAGAGTACAGCTGCATGAAGGAAGAGTTAAGTCTGTTTCACAGCGAGTGAGGCGGAGGTGAGAAGCAGCAGGTCTAATTGAGGCAGTTAATGGGCTGTCTGAAACCATCATTCTATTCGACAGAGCACATGGAGAAGCTCTTCATCACTGAATTGAATCTGTGCTTATTAATAGACAAGCTGTTGGCCAAGACTTTTAAAGATGTAATCCCTGCTTGAGATACAATGTCATACTTTAGTCCCCTGAAGCACACAGTCTTTGTTTTGTCTTCCTCCTTTGTTCAAAAATTTGTGTCTCTATTCAAACGTCTTTCTCTCCAGAAAAAAATGTCACTTTTAACTATCCATTTTATCTTGAAACGTAAATGTTCCACATTAAAAATTCAGCCGTGACATAATTGAATTAGCTCACAGTGAAGCCTTGTTTATAGTGTCTGTAATTGAGTGGTATTACACTGGCAAAAGAAACAACTTTTTTCTTGTGTTTTTTTCCAAAAGAAATGGAACTGTATTGGAAACTACATTGAAAAAGTAATTCTCTCTGTCACATTGGGACATATTTTCATATGTTTTCACTAGGCAGATCTAAATACATGAATAAATAACGTTATACATATTTTTTGCTGTTGTCCCAGCCTCTGTTAACCTCAGCCTCTGTGAACCGCTCTGTCTTAACCACATCCCACCCGAGCTCCATTCCTCTTTGCCTGGCTTTCCTCCCAGTTCAGTCCTGACCTTTCTCTCCAGCTCTATCTCTGGTTCTCCCTCTGCAGCCACAGCCCAGATCCTTGTTCAACCTTCAGCTCCAACTACAAACATGCCTGATGGCAGGAAAGTTTTACGTACTGAACACACACTGTAACATTTGCACTTGTAGTAAAACAGCTTTTACTAATGAAAGACATTGTTGGGGATCCATATCTTGCTCTAGGGCATCTCAACGGAAATTGTAGAGAAAGCTCTCATTGTTCATTTGATCCAGACGTTTCTTCTAGCAGTAGGGGTGATTTGTTTGAGTGTAGGAGTGTGAGAGAAGGAGAAGTTGGGGAGCCGTAGAATGAGGAGCGGTGGTGTGGATATTCAACATCACTGACACAGTGAATTGCTCCTCTGGGACGCACTCTGGAGAAGGTGCAAGGTTGTGTCAGAAGCAAAGTGTGGTTGGGTTTAGTGAATAGACATCCATTATATGCAGCTGCATCACATATTTCCCAGCAGTGTGGCTGGCGCCATCATGGAGGTCCATTGGGGAGTTGGTTAAGTGCAAATCATAGTTAAATACAGTATCTTAAGACTGGACTTGAATGAGACACACCTGAAATAGACAGCTGTGGGATATATTTAAATTAGGTCTGCCGTCAGAAGTCAGAATCTACTTTATAGTCTAGCCACAACATCTGTGTAATACAATGCAACACAAAATAACTGATACATCTCTACAACATTACACTATTTACTAATTTATGCCAATAAGACAATTAGATTTCTCTGCAAAACACTTTTTCAACCCATGAAATCGGGCTGTTGTAGCAGTGTTTGAGTTGTTTCTTTCTGAACACCTCATACACAGTAGGTGGTTGAATCAAATACTGATTAAACACAGACTACACATGGCATGAAATGAAGTTTTGCACACTGTCTTAATTAATCCTGTAACAATTAAAACTCTGGCTAAACAGCGCATTACTGCTTGTGTTCCACTTTCAGATGGTGCTGTACAGAATTTGAGCTTTCATTTCTAGAGTACACTTAAAGATAACAGGCTTTTTTCCTCCATTCTTTTTTTTTTTCCTCTATAATCAGTTTCAAATGAGAGCTGGGCCTTTGGCAGACGTCTTATGGTGGTGGTTTGATTGAGCCAAAAAGCCTCTTGCAAAGTAGATGAATAGTCAGTGAGAGTTCATTCATACGATCTTGAACGCAAGCACTGTAGCATAGTAAATGATTGGTTTTTAACATGTAAGATGTATAATTTGATTGGCTCAGTTTTAGTTGAGATGATTGTTCCCCTTGTGCTGTAGTCTAAGTAAAACCAAACAGCCGGCCCATCAATAGGCATTGATTGTTCATCTTGCAGTGAGCATTAACATTTTATCTGTTTCTTGTAGAGGCAAATCAGAAACAAAAATCAGCAGTCAAGTAGTTTTGTTAAATTTCATTACACATCAGAGTAGTAGGCCATTAGTGCAGCGTTGTGCCCTGTGAAATTAAGCACACATTTAAATGGAAATATTTAGAAATTTCAGCATCATTACAAAAAACTGCTTGTGTTAATATGGTAATAATGACTAGCTTTTCTTCAAGAAATATCACCTATAAAAGTAGTACATCCGATTAGTGACAACAATCCTACACTTTTGTGTGAAGCTTTCTCGTGTAATTCCTAATTTTCTTATTTGGTTTACATAAATAGCAGTGTTACTCCTGCTCAGTTTTGTCCCATGCATGGCTTTACAGCCCCTCAGCTACTGCCAACAGGATTTTACACGGCTGACTAGTAGTTGTGTGTGATTTTCAATGAAGACCATCTGCACAGAGGATCTCTCGCTCGTGCAAAGAGCATATGCTTGTGTATGTAGGTAACAGGACTGGTAAACTGTTCCCCGAGTGAATTAACCTGACTTGACACACTCCCCGTTGTCCTCCATCTTGGTAGGGACTGTCTGACAGTGAGAGGTTAAATCTTAATGCCCCTACTGTCATCCTCGAAACACACACCCTTAAGTACACACAGTGCAGATCCATCAGTGGAGCATGAGTCATTAGTTCCTTTTAGCTCCCTGCCCAGTCGACTCAAGCAGATTGCATATTCAAGTCTCAGGTCTGGAATAGCTGTGGGACTTACTGCAAACAATAATCAAATATTTTCGTTGGACAGCAAGATCCTGATTTGAGTACAACCAATTGCCTTTTCCCTGTCAGCAGCAGTATTTAATGTGCTGATTATTCAAGACATGCTTGGCAGAATGTAGTCCGAGCAATACATTTTTACAGACGCATGATGATGATTGGAAGAGAGGAAAATCATACCTAATCTTCTTATTAAGAATTCAGAAGTCAGCATGTAATTTTCTGTCTTACTGCATGTGTTTCTCTTATGGTATTCCTTAATAGCAGCAAACATCAGGAGAGGTGTTCAGCTATAGGTCCTTTCTGCACACCAAAGCAGGTGTGGGTGTGCGTTACTTACTATTTAATTGTAAGTTCATCATTTTTTACGTTGATCAGCACATCATATCCTCTTCTTTATGGTTTGTTTAGGATAGGCAAGCAGATTATAGCATCTATGTGCACTGTGTCACTGAGGCTGTTTAAATATTCATCACCTTAATTAGAGATATTTACTGAAGTGGTAAGATGTCTAATGTAACAGAAATAAAATAGTTGTACTTGCATTTTTATTTGCCCTTGGGAAAGAAGGGTATTTTAAGGAGCTATAGGTTATAAGCAGTATGAAATGTAGGCCACCAAGATAGATAGATAGATAGATAGATAGATAGATAGTAGGGGGGCAACGGTATACATCACTGTGCACTGTAACCCGCCCGTTTGACTTGAACAGAACTCGTATCCAGCTGTTAAAGATGGATACGGAGGGAGCTTTCTGTCCATCCTGTGTACATTCTAGGGCTGGGTTAAAAAAATCGATTAATTGATCTGGGATCGATTTCGGTTTTAAATTTGCATAATCAATTATTAGTGGATGAAATTGATTTTTCAGAGCAGAGCTGCGAGTCCCTGACCCAGATAATGCCGGCCGGCTCCGTATGGCTCCATCTTGAACCCTTGGGGAAATCTCGGTCTCGCTCGCGACGGTTCTGGCATGGGAGGGATGCGGAGGCGGGGTGGGGAAAACCCCTCCGCGGAAGGTCCTCCTGGCATTAAAGTCAAACTCACAGTGCAGAGGAACTGGCTGCTTGGAGGTTCTCAGAGGCGGGTCGCAGAAGCCTGTCGTTCTAGGAATATTAACTTGGATCCATACTCAGGGGATAGTATCACCCATTGCTGAGTATGGAGTGAAATTAATAGTACAGTAACAGTGATAGTTGATGAATCAATTAATACTGAATTGAATCGATATTGAATCGAATCAAATCGTGATTAATCAATTCAGAACCTTATGAATCGAAACCAAATTGATTATGGAAATTGGCTATGATACCCAGCCCTAGTACATTCCTTATGTAATTCTGTCCATTTTCTGGGAGCTTGCGTAGCCGTACCCTGATGGAGAATACAGAGCAGTATTACCGGGAACTGCGGAGGCAGTGTCGAGATTTGAACAAAATAATTTTCATAAATAGTGGAACTTTTCAAAGAGCGACTGTGTGAATTAGTTAAAAACTACCAACACATTTATAACAACTACCCTTCTTTATATTCATATTAGAAAAAAACCTCCTCTGTCATTACCATGTTTGTTGTTGACTTTCTTCTTCTCCTCAAAAAACTTTACTCTTCTTCATGGTATTCAGCCAGTATGGTAATTAAGAGTGGTGCCCTCTAGTGGATTGATTGGGAAAACACTCATATAGGACGCATGGAAGAATGAAGGCAGTGGCGCATGACAACGTTAGAAACTGACGTACCTGTTTACATATGCAAAGTGAACATAAATGAGCCTTAAGGATCTCTATCAGCTTCCAGTTACATTTTGGTGACCAGTTGAATTCTGCATCCCAACCGTACTGTGAACCGTGACTCAAGAACTGCAATATGTGCCAAAATGTGGATAATCTGTACTGTTGGATCTCTAATAGATAGATAGATAGATAGATAGATAGATAGATAGATAGATAGATAGATGAGCACTTAAAGGGCTGTCATTTCCCTCTGCAGTAGCACAGCAACCACATGGTAAGCTATAGTCCTATAATTTTGCCTCAGTAAGTTCCCTTTGTTTCTTTTTTTAATGCAGTAAGTGACATGTCTGCTTGGGTTAACATAAGGAGCGCTGCCCTTGTTTTTCTCTGAAGAGTTCTTTCATGTCAACTACAAGCAGATCTGCTGGGGATTTGGCCCGCTTAATCATTGCCTCACATGATACACTTCTTTTAATAGATATGCATACTTAGACTGACACAGTTACGATTCTCTCAAAGAAATATCCAGATCATTCCCGAGATCTCATTCACAAGAGCCGACCGTGTTTTTGCTGCTGTATTGATGTCGATGGAAGTTGTAGGAGACTTCTTCTATACTGGCTGCATTTCAAGATAAGTAATCAGCAAGATCAGCCATCTATACAGGAATGCAGCTAACCAACCACCTTGTCAGCTATCTACCTCCAGTATCTGACCAAATTGTTCTGCAGTTTGATCACAAGAAGAAAAGAACAAAGGAATTACTTATTGTTCTACAAAAATGAGTAGCCTATTATGTGAGGGGTCCATGTCACAAAATTTGTATCATTATTAAACAGCAGCCTTTTACAATATGATTAAAAATTACGATGGTAAAGTGGTCCTTTTCAAGCTATAAAATGACTGATTGACATGAAATGAATGTGGATTGGCCTGTTACGCTTTTAACAATTGAAGCCAAACACGATTTAATAGGATAATGAGCCAGATGTCCTTGATTTTTTCTTTATCTATTTAATTTTCAATAAAGACTGGCATTAAAAGCGGCTGGTGGAAAGTGAAGCCCTGACCCCAATCAAATCTGATTGTTAAGCAAATATGTAGGCTAACAGTCAAAATATATGTATTATTCAAAGCATTTGGAGTAATGGAATGCTTCTATAAAAGCCAGATGTCAGAGAGAAAGCTGAAGAATTAGATGCTCAAAAACTGAGGAACAGTACCAATAGGTTCAACTCATATAACCTATTTCTTCAAGCTGATACTGAATGCTTCATTTAAGTTTTCATTTTCGTAAGATGTATTTAATTAATTTAACCTGGTTGGTTTGCTGTTTGGTCATGTGTGTTACCACATGTGACTCTGCCAGTGCATTTTCTTAACATTAATGCCATTATAATCAAGGCCATGGTGAGTCTGGTGTCAAGGTCCCCTATAGGATCGTCTCTCATGTTCAGTCTGTGTTGGAACTCTGCAATGAGCGGAAGCTAAAAATAGCCCAAGCGGTCCAGCCAAGCAATAATATTGTCCTCCAGTGAAGAACCTTTTTTGCAACATGTTCATTGTTACTTCTTCCCCCTGTTGGAAACATAAATGTTTGCAGTTGTTAGAAGATGGCTGATGATGGCCAGGAACTGTAAATTGTTTGCACTATCTGTACAGTAAGGATAATCCATAGTTAAATATACAATTTAGGATTACAACAGGGCTTTGTGAAACATTAAGTATATGAGGTCTGTTACTGATCACACCACATGCACAACTGAGGAAATAGAGCTTTGTTTTTTGTGCCTAGTTTTTACCGTCATTTCCACCTGGATGCTTTGTGGCATACTGAAAATATGCACAGTCATGTTTCCGGGGGTTTCTAAAACCTCTGACCTGGAGTACTGTTCTACACATTTAGTCTAATATTGACTTCATCTAAAATGAACATTAGTTGAGTACCTTGCTGTTTCTGAATGATCTCTCCCCCCTTTTACACGCTGCCTGGTGTAATAGCCAGTATCCACAGAATGAATGCATTTAACTCCAATCAATGGGATTTATGACTCCTTTAAAAGGCAAAGGTGTCTTTTCTCTTTTGAAAGTGCTGTTTTGGCTGCATTCCAGCTTACATTGGACCAATATGTATGATAAATTGTTATTATCTTGGCTGCCTGCTTGGGATTCACACTTCTCTCCAAGTTTGAAAGGGCTGCAACATCTTCTGCATTAAGCAGTAGTAAAGACGACTTAAGCAAAGTTTTACCTGCCAGCTCCATGTCATGTCTAAAAGGATAAAACCAGACAAATATAAACCAAACAAATGCAGCTAGAGCCAGGGATTTATTGGACAGCTCACACACAAATCAGCCTTACTTTCTCAGGCTCGACTCTTTATGCGTACATCCTCTGGAAAAGTAATGGCGTTTATTAATCCATTAGATAGCAAGATATTTCTTCTTTTGTACAGAGTAGCTCACACAAGCAGTATAAATTGGGAGCAGGTGTCAAGCTGTGAGAAGTGTCGAGTTTAACAGCAGGATTCTCTCATGTATAAGAGGAGCAGGCAGACAATATTTTAGTTTGGGTTGTAAACTTCAGGACTGCTTAGCTCCTGATTTTCATACATGTAAATTATGGCACAGGTGTTCTTAAGATCGAAGCCGTGGGCAGTACAGTAAATGCTGTTTCTGCTTTCATCATATGTTTACAGTTTACTGCAGTGTCATGCTCTATAGAATTCACTTGTACTCATACTAGAGCTCTACACTTACTGTAATCACGCTCACAGCATCAGCCTGTACAGGTATATAATTACAAAAAGCTACAATTTACAGACCCAGTATGTGTTTGATGATATCTTGCACTCAGTGATGTTGAATAAAGAAGGCAAAATAAAAGTGGTTTTGTTTTTTAATCTCCATATACATTTATTTCAAGCAAATATATTTACAATTGCAAATCACAGTAATGTATTGTACAGCTTGAATTTTGTGCTTTTTAAATATTTTAGAGAAGGAAAGTTGTTAATTAAAAAACTGCTGCATGCAAGGAATTTTTATATTCAGATTCTTAAATATTTAGTCGTCAAAGTAAGCAAAGTGTTTAGTGTGTGAAAGTAGTAGTAAAGTCAGCCAATTACAATCTAATTGTTAAAGTGTGGCTGCACATTGTGCCTTTCTGCACAATGTTCTGGAGTCTGACCTTGAAACCCCTGTCAGCTGAGTACTACATGGGCAGGGGCAATGAAGGACAGACGGAGTTGAAGAATGTTGGATGATCCAGAGAGCTGTAGGTGGGAAGCTATAATCAGCTTCACATCACTTTGAGACTCAATATCATACTGTGTCCTCCTGTAACTGTGTTGTGTAGCAAATATGAGATTTCATTATCTGATAAGAAAAAAAAAATCCAGGACTTTCCCCAGAAAATTTATTTATCGTGCTCTAGAAAGTAAATTGGAAATAGAATTCTTACAACCTGCTCACAGCAAATGAGCTTGCAGTTTGTGGTACAGTCAATCATTTCATATCATAGTACTGGCTTTTGACTGTTGCCGACTGCTGCTGTGAGTCAAAAGGGGATATTCTGATTTAGTTTAATGTGTTATAGTTTCTCTTTATCTCACTATTAATTTGTATGATGAAATTGCATGTGAAAAAAATGAAATTGCACACATCAGTGCATTCATATATAGATGTGAGAGACAAACAATTAATATACCTTTCAATAAACAGGTGGCACCAAGAACAGAATTGGTCAACAGTGAAAAAAACTCATTCCCATTATTTCTTCTCTTGCCATAATCTCCTTCCATCATCATCCTACCTCCTATCTGTCCAGGTTTTTCAGGCCGTCCTCTATTTCCTCCTGTAGATTCCTCATTGTCATAGCAAGTTGTCATCAATTCCAGACTTGGACTATTGCGGTCTTCCTCCCACATCCTCATCAGAGCTGTAAACTACTTTCTTTTTTTTAATTTTAGTTATCCGTAGTGTGAGCATCTACATCTTTTTTTAACCAATCTATTTTGACAGAAATGATAACTTTGCAAGTACTACTTCATATTCTTTGTCTTCTTAGATATTACATTACGTTTTGACTCTGCAGTCATGGCATTTAAACCATTAAACCATCATTGTTTTTTTAATCCACCATAATAGATTCAGAATGTACATTCCTGTCAATAACAATAGCACATTGTTGAGTAGTGGTGAAAATCTATTCACAGAGCCCAACAAAACACATAGTGCGCACTTAATCCACTGAAAAATACACTGTCATTTAAAAAAAAAACAGCATGAAATGACCCACTCTTACTTTCTTTTTCTTCTTTGAACTCCATTACTTACTGCAAAACAGCAGCTTTTAGGATGGCTTATGTGAAAGATAGGAGCAGTTAAAGGTATTAAAACTTTAGCTTTTAGAGAAGTAGAGAGACTTTTTCCACTGCTCACTCACACTGTATCACTGAGGACCAAATTTATCCTTTTTGTTGCTGGAACACAGTTTCACTGAGATAGTCTCCGTGCCTAGAGCTTGGTAAAAGGCCCAAGACAATAGGTCTTCCACATCTGCAAGAGCTGGCTACATACTGCACTTGCCTCACAACTTCTGAGAACTATTCGGCTCCCTATGTTTGACTTTTTTTTTTTTTTTTAGTTTTTCCAACTTTCATTTCACTGTACCGTGTATCCTCTTCCTATTTGACTAAAATCTTAATGGTTAATATATTTTGTTGATCATTGTATCCATTGTGTTTAACTTATAAACCACATCTTCCTTTTTTGGTACAGTACAGACTTAATAAAGCATATAACATGTAATTACAGTTAAGCCTTAAGTTTTTATTCTTTATAGGGTTCCTTTTAAGTGCTCACTGCACACTGGGTGTGGCTGAGACAAGTCCAGAGATGAAGGCTATTAGAGTAGACTCTAAAAAAATGTACATTTCCTGGGCAGGAGCAACACGATTGCAGCGTAAATCATTTTCCCAGCATGTTCAATAATTGCTGTTGCAAGAGAAGGCTAGTTGTGAAATAAAATCATTTAATTTCAATGCATCTACTTCGGCCTAGCAGAGATGCTAGCAGTAAGGCAGTGGAGAAGGCAGTCCGGAGCCAGGACAAGTCTTTTGCAACTCAGCGTCCTGTAGTGTAGAGTAGGCAGGCTAATTACCGCCACTTTAAAGTAAGGGCTGGTCCTGGACTCTTGTACTGGAGTGCCAGGGTAACATTAGTTTTTTAGTGAATGTCAGAATTTATTTCAAAAAGGGAGTGGGGTCCAGACTGTTGTCTATAGACTGTGCTTGGGAGCTCATTTGCCTAATCTTGGGAACTAGAGTGGAAGCTGTGTATAATGAGGACTGAGCCTTGTCTGGGATGGCGATGTGGGGCTGGGGTTGGGGGAAAGGGCAAGTCTGAAAGACATGAAGGTATTAATCGGACAAAGGGGCAACCGAGAAGTTTATGCAAAAGCAGAACGCCCGTGGAATGGTCAAGCATTTTTGCATTTTGACTGCCTTTGTGCAAGTGCAAATCAAAAGACAGTGAAAGAGTGAGAGAAAGGGCAGAATGCTGGGATGCTTTCAAGTTTTCCGGTGGCTCTTGAAAAGTTTTTAGCCATGTTTTGTCCATCTAGGCCAAGTAAAGTGCAAATTTTTGTGGAGACATTTTTTTTAGAACAAATATCTCCTTTGTAGAGATATTAAAACTGCAGTAATATTATAAACTCATTGGCAGTCAACTCTACACTTTAAGAAGTTAATACAAGCTCAGTTGTCATTGAAATACTTTACGTCACAATACATTGAGCAACAAACTTTACAGAGTCAACAGTTATAAAGTATACTAAATGTTTGAGCTTTGAAATACACTGCAAAAATCTAAATCTTACCAAGTGTATTTTCTTATTGTCAAAATATCTCATCACACTTAAAATAAGATATAATCATCTAAAGAGTAAGACAACAGATCTTGACCAAGACAATTTTCACTTGTTCCATTGGCAGATTTTTTTTTTTTTTTGTTGCTTAATTCAAGCAAAGAAGAAAATAAATAAATAAAAATCTGCCAATGGAACAAGTGAAAATTATCACGGTAAGATTTCTTGAAATAAGATTTTCAAGATCGATTGTCTAAAAATAAGTTCTTTATATCTCAGTGAAAACTTACTCTTTAGGTGATTATGTCTTATTTTGTGTACGATGGGATATTTTGACTAAAAATAAGAAAAATACACATGGTAAGATTTAGGACAGGCAGATTTATTTATATAGCACATCTCATGTACAAGACAATTCAAAGTGCTTTGCATAAAAAATTAAGAGCATTACAGCAGGGAAGCAATAAAAAGCATAGGCACGAGATAAAAAAGATTAAAGATTAAAAAATAAAAGAGAAAAAAAAGAAAAAAAAAGAACCCTCAAACAGATGAATAGATGAAACAGGCAAAACTGATAAAATAGATAAAAACTTTAAGCTTAAAAGAAACAGTGCAGCTCTGAACTTCTGAATAAGAACTCTATTCAAATGCAGCTGAGCACAGGTAGGTCTTTAACCTGGATTTAAATAAACTGAGTTTTGAAATGTAGATTTTTTTCAAGTGTAAGGCTCAATAATAATATTTCTCATGCATGAAAAGATTTTTCAGGGCATTTGAGCTTTTACTACATACAATTGCACACCGCACTACTAAGGATGAATAAATGCCAGTAATATTTTAAAAAATGATGGTTGATTTGACCATAGTAGTAGCTTATAAAATAGCCCTGAATAAGCATTATTTTGGTTTCTTCTGGTGCTAAAAGCAGAGCATCCTTATTGGAAATTTTCCATTTGGGAAAAGATCTTTAGATTGAAATCCATTTAACACAAATGATGTCACTACACCATGTTCTGTGTTGTTTAATTGAGTTATGCAGCCTATTTACCCATGTGTGTATCCGCTTGTGCATAATTAATCACCATCTCCCACTTATAAATGTCTCAAGAGTCATAATAGCCTCTGAAAACATACAAACACACAAATGCACACTCACGGGCATATTGACACATGCCCTGCATTATCTACTTCAAGACCACTGTCAACCTAATTTTGTAATGATACGGGCATTATCCTGTGTAATCTACCAGTAAATTAATTACAGCCCACAATCCCTCATTCCCCTCTGCACTCCCTGTGGATCTGACCACAGCTGCACTTCTGCACTCAGGAGGCATCACGTCAATGACAAGCATGAACATAAAAAACAGCTTTCATGTCCTGTCACCGAACATTTAGAATGTTATACAATACCTTTTGCTTGTGAGGGCGCTCAGATTCAGTGGTGATAGTTCCTAAAAAAAAAAAAAATCCCAACAAAAACATAAATGCCTAGAAAATCCACAGAACAAAAGAATCATGGAGATCTCTTCCAGCCGTACCCTTGGTGAGGAAAAACCTGATCAAATATTCAGTTTGCTGTTCGTTAGCATAAAATCTGCCAAAGGTGTGAATGAATTACTGTGTTGTGTGTGTGTCCTATTGTGAAGGTCAGAGTACATTTCAAAGTAGCCTACAACTTTCTGAAAAATTTATTCACCCTCATAAATAACAATTAATGGTAGGCAAGTTTGACTTTGCTGTAATTACTTCTAAACGATGCCCTTAGAAAATACAGTGGCTGTTGTTTAAGCATGATATTGTAAATTCTTATTAAGGCTTTAGGGTGAAAGTGGTCCTTTAATGGATGTAAATGTAATCATTGTCAGTTTGTGTACTCATCAGAAATTAGAAGAGTGTTTAAGGAAACAGGAGGCAGTATTGTCCTTCACAATTCAGCAGCAGCAACTGTGAATCAGGCTGAAACTGTTATCCTCTGTATTGTGAAGAGAGAGGATAGAATACCACTGTTACATTTCCAAATTTGTCTTGGATGTCTCAATGGTTTTGTACTCGTATAGGCCTAAAATTGCAGAAAGCATACAGTAATGATACTCAGCTTCAGGGTATTATAATAGCAGCCTCGCATTCATAAGGCTGACAGAAAACCTTTCTGAGTTGGCCAAGTAATCCAAGATTAAAATGTATATACACCCATTATCAAGAAAGAGTGAAAGAATAGGCCAGGCACCCTGAGCGTTGAGTACACACACACAGTCACACACACAGGGACACGAGGTCACAGTACTGGCTGGCAGAATGTGCTCAACGTATGCAGGCACACACTCCAGCACAGAGAATACACAGGGAAATTAATGCGTCCACACACTCTCTCAGAGATAAGCTGTGGCAACATGGCGTCAGGGGAATTTGGCCATCCGTATCATCTAAAAAAGAAGGCTCCATTAAATTATAAGCCCCTCAAGAGCTGAGGCTTATAGACTATGACATTATATTTGTAGTTTCTGGTACTTATTTGCAGTTATCTTAAGAGAAGCAAGACAAAAATGTTCGCATAACTTCTCAAGCATTTAAATAAGTGACACCATTGCAAAATAAAGATAACACAAGCTGAGTTTTAGCTACTTTTAGGTATCCATGGTAAATAGCTTTCTCAGAGCTGCACACTTTGCATACAAGAGCTTCCTGATAGAATAGCAAGAATGATCCCCAGAAATAATTGACACAGGGAATAGTGTCAGGCAGCTGAGACTGACACAGAAAGAGGGAAAAAAAGGAAACTTGAAAAGTTTACCCTGAATTTCACATTGTTAGTCAGGTACATATTTAGAAAGGGCACTGTGATCTCTTTGCTTTCAGTTTTTCTCTTGATGTAAAGTTTTGCATGTCAGACCACTTCCTACTTTCTGGTGAAAACTTTTCCGACTGGGGCCGCAGAGTGACGGCGTGTTCATTCTCTGAAGTCGTGTTCACAATGAGTGAGCATGTTTCTTGTTGGCGGAGGAGAGCCTTTGTGCTCTGGCATCAAAAGTTTAAAATGAAGAATGTGAGAGAATTAAACCTAACTGAGGCTGATTTTGCAGAAGACCACAGAGGCATGCAACATTTTCAGCCTGACACTGTAACAAGAGAGCAGATGTTTTGAAAATTGTTGCATTGTGACAAAGTGGCACAAAGTTGTCCCTGCCCTGGTGTTCTCCTGGGCTTGTACAGTTCCAGACACATTTTTGCAGATGTGGTTAATTACGTGCTGCTTTGGACAATTAGTAAATGAGTCTGACAGTAACCTCCATGCATTAATCACAGTAAATTACACAGAGGAAGGCGCAGCACAGAGGTTCAATTAACCTTTTAGCCTTCGTCTGAATGTGGCGGATGGGGCTGGTTATTCAGCAAAGGCCTTAACACTCTCAGGTCACCGGGGAGAGAGAGGCACACGGTGCCACAGACGACATTTTAGAGACTTGGAGATCCTCCCCCCAACCCCTTTTCTAACACTGTCCTCTCCAGGCCCAGACCCCACCCTAAGGAATCGTTTAGCTGTCTGGAAATCAAGGCGACCTTTGTGTCTTGTGGTTTTCTCACAACAGTGTTGGCATTTATTTCCAAAGGAGGTGTGTCAGAGTCCCCCAATTTATTTTGTTTAATTTAGCTGATTGTTGAAACTGACCTTGTGATAACCACCAACATAATCCAGCAATGTCAAATCAGGAGCCTGTGATGGAGATTTACAAGCCTATCTTGTCTGATCTGTGATATCTATAGCTTGTCTGGGCTGAAAATATGAAAGACTTTGCTGTCACTGGTTTGGCTGGTTGAGTGTGTGTCAGAGCAAAGGTTTCAAATTATTCTGTGGCTTCGAAAATGTACAAGAAGCCACAGAATACATGCGTCATTCAGTAAACCAATTTGGTCCATGATACGGCCTTACTATTGGAATATCTCTGGCTCAGATCCCTGATGACTGCGGCTTTGAGAGTAAATGAGTGACATTATTCCTTAACAACTATCACCTCATTACCCCTTCAAGTAAGGCACTGATCCACTGAATCCTGTGGACTGGCAAGCTCTAAGTACATAAGGATGTTTCCCCACTCAAACAGTTACTGCTCCTGTGGCCGGTTGCTGTTAAATCAGAATATTTTTCCAGTCGTTGGCTTTGTTATCATTTACCTGGAACAGCACATGCTGGATCCCAACAGTTTTATGCCGATCAAGATAATAGAAGATATTTAGAGAAGAGGCCATGTAAAATAATAGTAACCTATTTAATTTGTCAGAGCAGTTATTATAACACTTCAGTCAGGCTCAGGTAGTTACCTTCTTCACTACCTATCACTATATCATTTTACCTCCACAGTATTATTAAACCATCTATTAATGCCACTGCTTAGATTAAATGGAAAAAAAAAGAAATTGTAACAATTGTCTCCATTGTAATTTAGCTTGAAAAATATTGCTAACTTTTTTTGGATTAAAATGTGAGAGTATATTTTATCTTTTATCAACTTGCTTTAGATGAACCTAATAGAAAATAAAGGTTTGTTTACGGTTCTTCATGAAACAAATCTCATGACCAGGGATGTATCTGGGGGACATTTCCGCACACGCCATTTTCACATGTAATATGGTTAGTGGTTGTAGGATTTGCATCCTGCCCTGATCAAATGTAGAGCTGTTGAGCAAGGAGAAGATAGAAAGGAAGAGGCTCATTTTCCCTTCTCTCCAGGTCATGAGAAACAGACAACAGAAAAGACAAATGAAGGGACAGAGGAGGCATACAGACAGATAAATGAGGAGGAAATACTCTGCACTGCTGTTGAATCAGTTCCCAGAGACAAGCCGGCACAGTGCTGCCTCTGTCCTGCTTCGTCTAGCCCAGTTTGTGCTTGTGGGTTGATGCTGATGTTTCAGGATTGATTTGTCTGCATTCAGCAGTGAGGCACCCCGCACAAACAATGAAACAGGCATGCGGCCCTAACACGCTGCTCTCTTGTTTCCGACTGCCCATGGCCCCTGTGAGAACCACTGGTCACATGACCTGGTGAGTCGCTGAACAAGGGATGGGGGCTGTGGATTGCCCCCCCCTAACTACCAGTCCTCTGTTGCAGTCCTTCCAGAATCGCTGCTCTGGACCCACAGTGCTCTCTTACACACAGACACACATGCTAAACTACTTTGTGCTGATATTTTACTGTTGTGCCAACACACACAAATCTGCAAGTCTAGGCAGACACACACATATCATCTTTTACTCACCCAGAGACACATGCCCAAGACAAAACCTCATACACACTCACTCAAGCATACACCCATGTGTACACACAGAGCACCCATAACTCTTAGAGAACACATTCATACACGGCCACCCACATGCACAACAGGCACAACCAACAATAAAACACAACCCTGGGCTCAAAGATGCCTAAAAGAACATGACCCTTTGTCATCCATACCAGGACCTTTTCCTCTTGGGGAGGAGCACTATTCAAGGTCAAAACATGATTTTAGCCTTTAAACCTCCATTCAGACATTAAAGGGCCTCACGCAGACTCTCACACAGATGCACATCAAGCCTCACATCCTCTTTTTTTATTCTGGCTTGTGTTGTTAAATCAAAAGCACAGCAAAAAAAGCCGACTTTTTCGGAATTTAATACTGACTTTGAATAGCTTATTCACTCTGAATATTTATTTGAAATCCCTTTATCCCGAGCAAATATAAATATTTCTTTAAAAGTGTCTTTTTTATGTCTGATAGTTTAAAAACTTTCATGGAGTTCTTTTTTGTGGCTTTTCACTCTTGAAAAACATGAAAGCACTTGACCAACCAACTTTTTAAAGCTGCACCTGGCAAGTACAAAAAACTAACACTTTAATACCCAGATATCATGTGACATGATGTCATTGTATGACAATTTAACAACACACAGAGACTCAAATCAAGTCACTTTTTAGAACACAAAATTGCATATACAGATTTATGTATTCTGCATGGTATGTGACACGATTGGCCAGATGAAATTTTTGCAGGAATTCAAAGAATATCAAAAAACGTAATCTAACAGGTCATGTATAGTTTTACTAAAAATCATATATTGTACTACTGAGGAGAGTTGTTTAGGGTCGTCTTTATTGTTTCAGTTTAAAATTTGAGACACTCTTGTACTATAACTTAAATTCAAAGTTTTCACCAAAAAGCCAAATGCAGTTATTTAATGGGCATGAGCAGTTGCCCCCCTCCCATTACTCTTGTTGCTGCTCGGCTGGGATTCCTCGCGGATCACTGCCCACAAACTCTTTATTCCCATTCTGTGGCTCCGCCGACACCTGGCCATTGCCCCCCCTCCAGTTCTCTGTGCCCTCTCCCTACTCTCCCCTCTAGTCCCTCATTAATCGGCCCTGATATTGATGGGAGCTGAATGGTGGTAAATGACTGCCTGTGAAGCCCCCTCATAAGCCCGCTTCTCACCCTGCCTGGAACCACATTCAGGCTTGATTAGCATGCCAGCCGTTCACAAATACTGTGAATCACTGGCTCTCTGCTTCAGCATTCTAAGTCCCTCTCTGTCCATCATTTTTTTTTCACTTTTGTTCATTGTTGTTGTCAGTTTGTTTTCTGTTCTTTTGCACACAAACACACAGGTGGTATTCAAAACACCATTCTAAATCCACAAAGTTAAAGTTCCCACAGACACAAAATTCTAATCATTCTGTTCTAATCATTTTTATTCATTGCTTCTTTTATTATTGAGGTTTTAATAACTGACTCTTTTGTAGATTTCTAAAATGTAAGTATCTGTGCTTTCTACACAGATTCACATCTTAAAAAAGTCTTAAAATGTTTAAACTCCAATAATCTGAATTTTATGCCTTAAAATATCCAGAGTTGACAGGTGGAGTGATTGGATTTAGTGTTTGATTGAAGGCTGTTGAAAATAAGTCTTAAGTCTGCTGCACCTTGTCCAAGACTCAGAAACTTGAGGTATAAAGGCACTGGAGTTTTGTGGCAAGTCAGAATGATGTAAAGCTGCTTTAGAAGTTTTGTAGCAAATGTCTGTTATCTGTCAATATTTCCATCTACTGGAAAGCATCACCAGCTCCAGTACAGCTATGAAACTGGTTTTGGAAAGTAGGACAGAAGGAATAAAAATTCAAACAAGATGTAGATTAATGTTATGTAGCAAGTTTGGGAGCGCTTTGGGTCTGTTATAAAAATATGTGTTTTACATATTTACATATTTGTCTGAACAGAAGAAAAACTAAATATGATTAAAGTATTTACTGAGATAAAAGAGAAACAATTTTTCAGCTACAACATATTTTTATTTGACGTGTGCACACAAAAATCCACATGTAACGCGGACACTGGGCTTCTATAGTGAACTCCCTTGTCTTTTTCTTGCAGGTTTTTTTTCCCATTATCCACACTACGACACAAGGCAAATCCACAGACAACTCAGTGATATCTGAGTTTTCCCCTGAAATATGACTAGTCAGTATTCCAGCAGTACGCAGGTGATTCTCAATGCAATGATTACCCCAATGGAACCAAGGGAAAAAGGACATGAAAATGATGTGCTACTATTTTTTTTGTATATCTTCTTATTCCCTCACAGATACATTTTGCAACCAAAAATATGCAAAGTGAAGTGTTTCACAAAAATGACTGCTGTTGCAAAATCACTTGTGATTTATTTTTGTTTAAAGGGGCAGCTTCTGCACTTAACACAAGTGGACATGATGGGTTATGCACGAAACCTCAAATGAGACTGAGTTTAATCAAAATCCAGCTTGTTAAGATCTTTCAATTTTAACAGTACCTTTATATATATATGTGTGTGTGTGTGTGTGTGTGTGTGTGTGTGTGTGTGTATAATGTATATAAGACCATTTAAAGTCTTGTTTTCAAGATACAATGTACTGACATCTGCCCCAATATTTTATTAAAAATTCATTCAGGATTCATAGCAAGACTATCATTATTTGCATTTATCTGAGGTCATCACTAAGTACATTCTGGGGGGACATATGTCTAATTTTCTCTTTCATCATTGGGTCTAAAAAAGCTGGCAAAATGCCAGATACCAAAATAAACCCAGTTTCATGGAAAACCCCAGGTCTAAAAAAGCCATAGTCACAAACAGTCATACATTTAACTTAATGAAAACTACAGAAACCCATGTTGGGTGTTGTAACAATACAGTGTATGACCATATTTTTCATAGTATGTAGGTGTTGACACACTTTTTTGTAAAAGCCGGAGGGATCGCATATGTTTCAGTCTTGTTTTACTATTTACACATATTGTTTTATCAGTGTCAGGGAAAAGGATGCACTTAGCATAGATCTCATGCTTGCTCTTGTTACTGTGTAGTTAAAGTGAAAGTGTGAAGAGTAGTGCTCTTATAGAATCACTTTTGTTATTTAAACATGCGACTCAAGGCTCTATAAAGAAGTCACAAGAGCTGTTATGGCTGCTAAGATGAGGTTTAAACTTTCTACTTCACAATGATAGTGCCAGTAACTGAAAAATTGTTGAATTTAAAGTGTCAAAAAAGATTTGATTGTAGCTTTAACACTACAGACAAAACTAAACCATGTGGAACTAATGAGATTTCGCTGTTGCTGTTGACTAAAGTACAACCCAGATACTGGTGCTGAAAGGAAATGAAACCTTTTTGTTGTGTCTCAAAGCCCAATATGTGAATGGTTCGATAACACCGTCTGGGCCCATGTCGCCCACTAACTTTATCTCCTCTGATGACCTTCTTCCCATGCATCTCTCCTCATCTCTAACTTTATGTTGAATATGAGGGTAGATTCATCCCATACTGTTAACATCATGCCGCTTGTTACACCTCAATGCCCTGCTGACCAGTAACCATAGTAACAAACATTTGGTCTGGTATTTTATCAAAGCTTTTGTTTTGGCATTCTTGACTATGCCATGCAAATCATTCAGATACACAAGTATCATCTCCTGGACAGTGCTATCTGCCACTATTACTCTCCACTACTTCTCTTTGAATGTGTTTTTGTGCTCACCTGTCAGACCTGGCCTTTGGTGGTGAAATATGCCCTTTGTCTTTTGCCCATTGGAATGAAACCATAAAGTCTGCTATCCCCTTTACGAGGACTCACTCAAAAGCAATCTGTCTTTGATCTGTGTCATGAGTAAACATGGTGATAGGAGTTAAACCCAAGGTCGAACAGACGTCGAAAACACTTCTGCGTTTTAGCTGTTCAGGAGATAAGGGAAACAAAGTGCTCTGTCAGGCTAAGTGGCTGTAATGGCTACAAAACAAACAGATGGAGAGCTTGCCACTTTAGAGGGAGGAAGGACTTTGCATTCCTAAGAGAACAACAAGAACCACAAAGCATCTCTGGACTTAAGCTGAGCCAGACACGGTTTGTTTACCTTGCAGGTTGTTATGCAAACATTTATCTGAATTTATGGTCAAAGGCTAAGTCTGGTGTACACTTTCTTGTTCATGAAATAATGCCACATGACAGATAGACTGAAGGCAACTTGTTGTTCCTGTTACTGCACAGGGTACTCTTAACAGGGACAATGCATTCTAAACTTCAGCAGCCCCGCTGCACTCCCAAACCCATGATTTTTATTATTCCTATTGGTTCAGACCATGGAACAGTGGTTTGTCACTGCATTGAACAAAATATGCATGTAGTGCAAACCAATGTTGTATAAATTCAACCTAGTTGAACTGTGACTGCTGCATGCCGTGATGAATAGTTGCATGGTCAATAGAAACAAGGCATCCAGCCAGGCACGGAAGGCAAAATGGGTTGAAAGTTGCCGGCCTGAATTCCCCAAATTATATGGCACAAGTTTGCATTTGTGTCAAGACACTGGGAGGAAAATGCCATCTGGAAACAGATTTCCATCCAAGTTGGCATGTCAAGTGTGTTTTAACTGGCAATATAGGTAAACATAGCTCTCTGGTTGCAGTAGTTCTATAGATCTATTACATTTTCTAAATTAAGCTCATGGCAAAAAGAGATAATTTTCATATAGAATATTTTATTTTTACATAGTTATGTCTCATTTAGATGAGTAGAACAGGTTATTATTGTATTAATAGGGTCTGCATCCCAAAACAACTGACTTTTGCAGCTTACTAATCTATATTATAAAAGCCACCTGTTTTATAAAAGTGGCCTGTGTGTGTGTGTGTGTGCACGTATGTTTGTCTCAGGATTCACATAAAAGCTGTACAGAGGTCACTGCTGCAGTTTTGTCATACTTATGTATTTTTGGTCAAGGAACACAGTAGCAAAACCATCAAGAAGATAGGACCAATATTTTGGGAGATATTAGAAATTTTGGAATAAAATAGCCTCACAATCACATTGCTATACCCAAAACGCAACTGTGGTTCAGCATGCACAAATACACAACAGCATAAAAAGTACCACATCTACGGTAGAACCTTTAGATCCCCATGAGTCAACGTACTGGTTTGGATCTATGACAGTAGTAAAATGCATAACAAGACAAATTCTCAAAGACACAGTGTATCTATTAAACCTTGCTGAGTCTGCTTGTAAAAGCATTATTTTGTTCGACAAATACTCCTGTTAATTATCATGAATTAAAGGGATTCATAAACTGTACCGTGTTCTGGTATCAAACTCAGTAATTAAAGTTATGGTCACTTTTATGAAGTAGTATACTTTTTTTTTTTTCTTTTTTAAAGCTACATTTCTATATAAAAACAGAGTGCTTCTAACGTCTTTATCTGTTTTATTGATGTTGGCTGGCTGTGCTTTGGGATGAGGAGGATGCATTGTAACAGACAAAGGCCATAGAAAGGAGTCTGGTGTTTTTTCCCTTCACATAAACAAAGGCTGTTTAAGGCAGTGGTGTCCGGCTTTGCTTATACCCCCCCCATCCCCCCTCTCATTTGCACTCTCTCTCCCCTTCCCTCTCTGCTCCCTCTTGGTTTCTGTCTTCCACTCTTTCACAGCTGACCACCATGAAACCATTAGCTCTCTGTTTGTGCTCCACTGGTATCCAATATCTCCCAGTGTATGTTAGTTTGACAAACAGAGAGTCCTAAAGGTGCCTTAATGGTCGGCCAGCACAATTTCCATTGTGCCGAGCAGTCAGTGATTAAGAGGACGTTGATTGCAGGGGCTTTAGGGGTGCCTGTACTGTAAGTGATATTTGGGTTATTCTGGGGCCTGTTGTTGCTGTGTGTCTGCGTGATTGGATGCAGTAATGGTCCCAGTAGTACAGCAGGGAGGCAGGCAGGCAGGCTTATGGCTGAGGCACTGCCTTCCACCTCTTCCCATTCTGTGCTTTATAGATCTCCTGGGGGTCATGACCCCATCATAACTCTTCCAAACCTAGAGAGGATGGAGAGCTGGCTTACAGGGCCGGAATCCAAACATGTGCCCTATCTCCCATGCGAATACCCCCTCTGTTTGTTCTTCTGTGTAATGCGTGGTCCCCATCAGGAAAAGTGGAGTGGGGACGGTCAGTGGTGGTGGCAGTGGAACCGTCACAGCTGTTAGGAGGTCCACTTGCCACCTCTCCGGTTCAGGGAATATAGAATCAGAGTGGAAAATAGGGCATCTTGTCGATGTAATAAACCAATGTCAGGGGGCAGCAGGGAGGAAATAATGCATGTGTGCAAGAGAGGAGATGGGATAAAAGAGGTGAGGAATGCTTGGGATTATCACAGGAAGATAAAGGTGGGAGAAAGGGAGGAAAGAGTAGAAACAGAACTGAAGACACATTTGGAGTAGAAATCCAAACATGATGTCATATTATGCTGATAAACTAAATCATTATTCCTATTTTACCGTTCCTACATGGCTGGCCTTGTAAAACACATAAAGATACCTATTAATATATATTGTTATAGTTTCACATCTAGCCTCCCACTCTGCACATAATAATACAGTATCATCCGTAACGGCACTATTTTATTATAAGCTGCTCAACTGCACACAGCATCTTCCTTTTTCCACACCTACCTCATCGTTTTTTAATGCGCATACATAATTTAAAGCCTCTTGTCTTAAGCATTATTCTGTACTTAACATAAAGTAACAGAGAAGTGAGAAAATATGTTGGCTAAGTACACTGCACCATTGATTAACTACCACAAGGTCTAGGAGGCAAGTGGGCTTGAGAGTGTGTGTGTGTGTGTGTGTGTATGTATGTGTGTGTGTGAGGTGGAGGAGAGGTATGGGTTGTGATATCTGCCCAGACAGAGAAACAACTCTGATCTGATGACTTTCTTGGCAGACAGACGGTATCAACTGGCAAAAGATCAACTCGCCTAGCTTAACCCTCGCACATCAATAATGCTGTTCAAATAACTCTGCATGACACAAAGGCAGGAACCATTGCACAAGGAACCAGAACCGAAAACAGGTCATTAAAAGAAAGATAGAACAGCTTTACAGGCAGCACGACTGAATAATTTGAATAACTGAATTTAGGGATGTCAGTTTTATAAGTCATATCATGTTTGATGTGTTTGTTTGAGGTTCAAGGAGACTTTTTTTGCAGAGGGATTGCCAGTTTAATTATATTTTAGTGGAATGCTTTCTGTGTTTTGTTTGCTCAGGTGGTGACAAGCATGATGAAATGTAAAAGACAGTTGCTGCAAGTAGCTACTCATACTGCAAATGTGCTCAGGCAAATGCTGGTTTCTTCTTTTTGTGTGGCTATTGTCTAACTTTTGATCCATTGCACACATCATGACAATTAATCTTCTGTGTATTCAGAATGGAAGAAAAATCTACAAGATACAGTCATAGAAAAAATTATTAGACCATCTAAAGTAATCAAAAACAATAGTTATGCAATCAAATACTAACTCCTGGGCTGCTCGATTATTGAAAAAATCAATATCACAATTATTTTGGTCAATATTGAAGTCACAATTATTCAGATGATTAATTATGAGTTTCACAATGCATTTATTCAGCATTTCTCTCTCAAAAAACACTTTGTTATTGATTCTTTATGCAAAACTTTATAATTGAAAATAAATTTTGGCTACAAATATATACTTTACAGCTGTTTTGCAGTGGAATGGAATGTATTGCACATGCACGTCTCTCAGAAATTGTGTATAGAAAAACAGAAAATAAATTGTTTCAACTTGATTATATGAGTTTTGAGATCATTTGACAACACAATCGAAATCGTGATCAAAATTCAATTAATTGCACAGTCCTAGTGTCATGTGACTGAAACCGATAGAAAAGAAAACATGGAATGTGTAAAAGCACTGTTTTTGTCCGTACAATGACATTGATACTGATGGAAAAACTGAAGTGATTTTGGTTATTATCAAGAAAACAATGGAAAATGGATGGATATCAGCTCTGAAATTAAACTATTATGAGCTGTTTTTATTGCTATTATTATATTTGTCCAAACAAATGTACCTTTAGTTTTATCAGGCATTAAAAGCAACAAGAAATTGAAAAAAACAAGGGTCGTCTAATAATTTTTTTTCCATGACTGCATGTGCCAAATTAGCATACATCACATTTAGAATTAAAATTAACAAATATCTTTTAAAATGATGTTTTTCTTGGGTGCAGATATTGCACTGTATATTAAACTGAGCAAAACACTGCATTCATGCTAAACACACCAACCTGGTATTCAATAGATTTTAGGAGCTACCAAACTGAGGCATGACGCATTACAGTAAAAGTTACTCTCATCTTCAGATTCTGTTGGTGTAAATTGTATTAACTCTTAACAGATTCCCTACATCTGAGCAGAATTTACTCAAGTGTTCTGAAGTTCTACTGTTTGCATCCTCGAGTGCCTCTAATCACAACTTCGCCTGAGACAAATACAGTTTTGCAACAAGGAGCAACTCCTCATTTATTTAAATTTCATGAAACATTTACAGCTCCAGATAAGTCACATTTATCATTTAACACAATGAAGACTTAGCATTGTTTTTACTCTCTCCCACAGTACTTGACCCAGAATCTAAACCTGTAGAAATAAGCACTCGTTAGGTGTTTTTTGAGACCGATTTGTTTCATATGTTATGACACACAGGAACAATTTGTCAAACATGTGTTGCTGTCTTCAACTGCCATTTGTAGCAGGGGAGGTGCTGATAAATCTTTGAACAGTCCTGGAGTGTCTCAAAAAGAGCAACTCAGTTCATGCTTTAAAGGGCTTAAGTTAGTTCTCACAGATGTTATTTAGTAGGAAAACGGGGATTTTTACTTGGGCCATTGAATATTCTCTTTCAGGAATTTACATTGTAATAGTTCATTTCTTTTCATCTGAATGTGTGTGTGTGTGTGTGTGTGTGTGTGTGTGTGTGTGTGTGTGTGTGTGTGTGTGTGTGGTTTACTCTATCTGTTGCCTCACACTGAGCTTCACAATTTTTAGTGAGGCTGGACCATCCCAATGTTATGTTTCAACATAAGCCCATTGACGCCATTAACAAATCCTTAAAAAAAACAATCCTTGAGATTTTGGGTTATTGGCCATGATATTATATTATTTATGATGTTTTTGCTCCTAAAGCACAGGTGTCAAACATGCGGCCAAAACCAACCCGCCAAAGGGTCTCCAATCTGGCCCGTGGGATGAATTGGTGAAATGAATAAGTGGCACTGAAGAAATTAACAACCAAAAATGTTGAAAATCATTTTTGGTCAAACCAAAAGAGTAAAACACGATCACAATAACCTATAAATAAAAAATAATGAAAACCACACATTTTTCTCAGTTACAGACTAACCTTTTACAAAAAATGTGAATACCTTAAAAAAAATTAACAACCTGAAATGTCTTAAGAGAAGTATGTAGAATTCAGTCAATATTCAGCATGTTATGAAATGTTCTGTGTATTTGTAGATCCACTGTGATTTGTAAGATGTGATGCCCACGTTTAAATGATCAACTAAGGCGTAATATCGTTAAAATTGCACTTATTTTAATTAAGAATTTTCAAGTTGTTCATATTTTTTCATGTTGTGCTCAAGTACCGTTTGAAGATGTAACCATTTTCATTATGGAATTTTACTTGTTTCACTCAAAAACATTGAGAAAACTTTGGAGTCGATATTATTCATAAGTTTTTATCCTATTATTTGCATTATTTTTACTGGTTTGGCCCACTTTAGAATCATGCTAGGCTGTATGTGGCCCCTGAACTAACATGAGATTGACATCCCTGTCCTAAAACATTAAAACCACATTAGCAGTTTTTCCGTATTTCCTCAAATACCGCCCAGACCTTAATTTTCTTCAGCTGTAGAATGTACCAGGCCTTTATCTGATGGAAGACTGTTAGAGGAAGGCCTTTATTTATGGTTTCCTCTGTTTAATACGTGGAAATTGTTGTATCAAGTTTGAAATCTTGTTTTGATTGAGTCATATTGTTAAGTACTGCTTTGTGCTTTTCTACAAAGGCAGTATTTCTTTTCTGT
This sequence comes from Ostorhinchus rueppellii, assembly GCA_030068375.1. Lineage (NCBI taxonomy): Eukaryota > Metazoa > Chordata > Actinopteri > Kurtiformes > Apogonidae > Ostorhinchus > Ostorhinchus rueppellii. The sequence continues at coordinate 5,427,152 of JAQQZY010000023.1, forward strand.
AGCCCTCTAGTGGTTCAGTGGGTAGAGCCTATTCGGCCTTGAATGAATGAGCTTCCATTGTGTGGACATACATAGTAATTTCTACAAATTTATTTAACTGGAAAAGAGAGACACACATCAGGAGTAAATTGAACTGGACAGTAACACTTCAGATGAGTGATCTAAGACAACAAGATGCACAGCATTGTTGGATGGATTATATGAAAGTTGTAGAACTGATACTACATTGTACTTAACTGGCAGCACACTACATGACAGGCACCAGAGGTTAATCCGTATTATTTGTTACCAGGCCTGTATTTGAGATCCTGCTTTTGTTTGTTTGTGTCAGACCCGAGACCTGGCTCGTAACTAACTCTCGGTTTTCATTTGATGAAATCCAGTGCATTTCTTTTCTCGAAACGTATGTACAATTGCCAGAATCAACTCTCTGACTCGTAGGATGCTTTACACAGTTTGACCCTACTTATTCACAGCATGGGATTTAGCAGGCACGGCTTAACTCTCTGACACTGGACGGACACTTGAGCTGTTGATTGTAGTCAGTCTGTGCCGTTGTAAACCATAACATAGCTTTGCAATGAAACTGCAGTTCTTGCGGTTCAGCAGTTCAACCCTATCACCAAACTTCCACTGATAAGGATCCAGGACCTTTGCACAGGAATTTACGGCCGGTTTTAAAGGATCTCTCAGAGGATGAAAGGCTCTTTAAAAGGATGTAGAATAGGTCATAAAGTAGATTTGTTTGTCAGACTTTAATAACTTCACTTGGCACACATAATGTGCTATGATGTAGTTAGAGATAGACATGAAATAGAGGGTGAATCCTTTTATCAGCCAAACAAGGACAGGTCGTCACAATAAAAAGACCTCCTGATCTTCATGCATGCTAAACAGGGTACACAGGAACCTACCCATGCATACGTGTCCTTTCCAAACTATACTCAGTGAAAAAAACAGGATCAGTCCATCATTCACCATTTAATTAATATTCAGTGCACCTTCTCCTGCATCATATCATTCTCACATTTTCCTGCAGCTGTCACTGACCTGTCGTATTCATAACCAACTAATAACTAACCCAGTATTTGTCACAGCTGCCAATCAAAACAGTTGGCATGGAGATTGCTGCTCCCCTGACTATAGACATCATCTCATGTAGGACAAATTAGGAAGGGAAATAGGTCCCTTTTCGCCTACACTTCCAGTTAAGTATATTTTAAGCTGGGGGGAACATCGTGTCTTTTGAGCTAATACAAGGATATCATGGTAACAGTGCTCCAACAGGGCCTCTAGGTGTGTTATTACCTGCATAGTCTAATCGAGAACCAGGGGAGGATGTGAAAGGGCCATGGAAAATTGAAAAAAAAAAAAAAAATAGCAGTAAAATATAGAGAGAAATCCCTTATGTGAAGCCAGAGACCACACATGTGTGAAATAAAGGATTCCTTCATGTTTTGGATGAACTCCTTCCATTTTTTAATCATCCACTTTTAACTAATGGCTTGTAGGCAAGGCGTGGAAGTGATTATTTCCATCAAGTCAATTAGCACTGGTATCTGGGAAGCTGTCAGTTTGATGAGAAATGATTTGTACATAACCGGTCTAACTTTGCTGCAGGTATTTCTGCCGCTATAGTAGATTATCATCACAGTGCTCATTCAAACTGAAAATGATTGAATGGATACTGGTACGAATGTCACTCTGGCCTCTATTTGAATCAGACACATGTTCTCTTCAGCTGCTGCTTATAAAAATGTGGAACCCAGTTTTACTGAATTTTCCACTGTAGAATTTAAAATGCACTGATCTGTTAAACAGGTCTCAGTGGGTTGTCAGGGATTTGGGAAATATGGAAAGCATACTTATAAATCCTTTAGACTGTGTTATTAGCCAGGTTTTGTTCAGAGAGCCTATGATTGGCCAGGTGACAGTTTCCTTTCTCAATTTTTGGCTCAGATTGATGTTTCTCTTCCATGAAATATGGTGTCTTTAAGAACTAACTATAATTTAATGGTGTAACGGCACTAATGACACACCTACAGGTGCTGATGATTGCAATAACACATCTTGACGCGGGGAAAGAAAATCTATGCTGTCAGATGATTGGTGTGACAATAAGGTGTTGTAATCCAAGGTCAGATGAGACACTGGCAGTTACTGAAAAATAACTTGCTATCTTGCATGGATTGCTGGTTTTGGCTAGCATGTTGATATTGATTAAAAAAAAAATCATTAGAGGTATTGATGTAGTGCAGCCTTCTGATCAAAAATGTATATTTGGTTTCTATAGTTTTGAGCATTGGGTATAAAATGTAGCCTAATAGTAAACTCAAGTTGGCTCCTCTTGACCTGTCCAGGATGTAGCTACGTGCCTGTCTTGGTCCATATCTGCTGGGATGTGGTTTGATGTTTGTTAACTTTAACTAATACATGATTCATTCATTCATTTATTTTCTATACCCGCTTTATCCTCACTAGGGTCACGGGGAGCCTATCCCAGCTACTTAAGCGCGAAGGCGGGGTACACCCTGGACAAGTTGCCAGTTCATCACAGGGCTGACATATAGACAAACAATCACTCTCACATTCACACCTATGGGCAATTTAGATTATCCGATTAACCTATCAGTGCATGTCTTTGGATTGTGGGAGGAAACCAGAGTACCCGGAGTACCCCATAATTAGCACTTGAATTCTTGTGTTAAGGCGAAAACCATGTATTCTAAGTAGGGATGGGAATCGAGAACCAGTTCTTTTTGACAACCAGATCTCAGTAGCTCGATTCCTTTGAATCGCCTGCCTGCTTAACGATTCTGTTTATTGATTCCACCTTCATTGCACATGTACAATAATGTCACACATATGCTGCATTGTTTTGGTCAGGACGTAGCCAACATGGTGATGAGGCGGAAACGGTCGCTTGTGAATCTAGCGGTAGGATGTTATGCGGGGCAATTTCCTCTTCCAGTGTGGGCTAGAAACATCGTATCCCCTCAAATACAAGTTTCTGAAGGCAGGGGGAAGGAAATTAGGTGTACAACAATCAGAGATGGGCCGAGTCGAGCCAGTTCTATGTAGTAGAAATGTGGCAATAGAGGAAATAGTAAAATGTCTTTAGTTTCACTTTCACTGTACACCCCCCCCCCCAATCTGGGCCCGGCATCATCTGTTTTTATTATTTGTACATACTGTATATGTTCTATTTTGTTTGTAGAGATGGAAATACAAAAGACTGGTAATGCAAAGATACCTGTTTGTACTCTTTTATTCCCTCACTCAGTGAGAATCGATAAGGAATCGGATCAATAAGCAAAATTGATAATGGCATCGGAATCATTAAATTCTTATTGATTCCCATCCCTAATTGTAAGGTCAAGGGAATTTGTGATTTTGTGAACACTTCCGTCAGTTTTGAAGAAATTCTATCAAGCTGTTCTTTATATGTTGCATTTACAAGAGCGGGACAAATGGACATACAAACAGCGTGGGAACATAATTTTTCTGGGTGTAGGGGAATAAAATGTTAAAATGAGCCATACATGTGATACATAGTTAGAGGCTATTACCACTGAAGAATTGGACAGTTTGTATGTCATATGTTAGGTAGTAGTTTTTGCTGTTCTTACATTTGTTTTTGCCCCTTGCCTCCTGGCCTTGCTGACAAGTTAAGTTACACTGACTGATAACATGGCTTGGCTGTGTAGGGATTACTGTTGTACATCCTGCTTGAGGCCCCTGGGAACACCATGCTGTATCTTTCTGTCAACAGTTAGTGCTCTGAGAGCGCTCTGCTTTCTCTGCGTTAGTGTTTGTGTGGTACCATATTTCACACTACACCGTCCTCTGCCAAAATCAACTAACCAGCTTCCTCCCTCATCTCTCTATGCCTCTGAAAATATGCCAGTCTGCAACCTTGATTAGGCAGAGCTGAACTTTGAGCCCTACCTCATCGGCCAATGAAACACTTACATCATCAGCATCATCATCCCAACTCCAAACCTGCATTTCAGCACCCAACAATAACCTTCACCCCAAATAAATCTCTCTGACAGGGTGATGTCTTGCCAGTGACACATTCTGCAGCACCGTGGATACCCAGGGCTGGATGCCAGCCTGTCTTTAACTCTTGAAAACGAAGGAGAAAAAAAAACATCCTTCGTATCCTTGTGGGGGTTTGGGCAGTTGCTCCACAAAGTCCCTGTTTCTTTGTAAATGGAGGATTAAGAACTCATTTAACACACAGATATGTGACAGTGGTGGGAGCTCTACCTTAATGGGCCCAGCCTGTGCTGACAGATAACTTGAGCTGAGTTGCTGTGGACTATGCGCTGTATCCACTTCTTCCCTCTAAATGAAACAGACTGTTATTCTTTCCAGCAAGCCATACAGTAGCCCTGTCCATCATTAAAGCTATGAATCATGTCTCTGCACTTGCACTGGCTCCCTCAGGGCTGTATCATTGCTTTACCCCTTAATCTGGGCAGATTTCCGTACGGTGTACACTATAGGTTTCTGTATATAGCACAATTAACAGCTTGCTCATGTTACTCTGCAACTGCACTGCTTTCTACAAGCTTCCCACATTTGCCATCAAATACTATGGTCTCAGGTATGTAGTGAAATGTAAGTAAATGCATATGCGTCCTTGAGCAGTGGTTAAATGTTACACAGCATGGCTTTTATAGAGAGAATGCTTCGCTGCTGGTTAGCCCTGTTGCTTGACATTATCACAGCATTGGAAAGTACCATATGTGGTTTATGTTGATGTTAAATTGAATGTTGAGGGGGTTTTACCATAAAGAGTGGAGGCTACAGTTCCGCTGCCGAGAAAGTTAAAAAGAAGTCATGCCTCGAAGCGGCTTCAAGCTGTTTTGGAGGTCAAATGCTTCTTCAAAATACCCTCATTAATCTCTAGGACCAAATATAGGCTACTTTTTTATATTCTCTTTGATTTTGGTCTGTACCACCATATAAAAATAATGTGTACGCTGTGGTTTATTTCAACCATGATGTTAACTTAAGTTGCAAAGCAATTTGTCAAACAGAATTCTTCATGCTGATAAAGAGAGTCGTGGAGAAAATATCTCAAGGCAGCCGTTTAATAACATAAGTATTCACAGACATTTTGTAGCATGTACAGTGTGTCCATGCGACAGAAACATGAGAAATTTGAATTTGTTTGAGAAGATACACTTGTTGCATTCCCTGCCTGAGGGAAAGGTGCATCATTTGGACCTGGACTTTGACATAGTTGAAGGATTACTCATGGCAGTAGATAGCTTCCATCCTTACTTGAGGCTGCAGAATTCTGTCTTTTCCTAGTAACTAATTGGCCATCTATCTGTCAAACCCTAATTTCCAAGTCCTTCAGATGTGCATCAACTTGGGATGAAAAATATAGAGTTGATAGTCTGTAATAACATACATATCTCATAGAAATTCTCTCACAACATCTTGCTCTTCTTTAAAATGTGGAACACAATAGCCCAACTTCCAGTCTAAATTCTTTGTATGTATCTGTGTTGTCAAGTGTTTACTTTCTTACTCGCTGCACTTCTTAATGTTGAAATGTCTTTTCAGTGAGCTACACTTCTTTGTATCCCTTAGCAAAAATGCTGTTACTTTCTTTAGAAAGCTGAGATGCAGCATTGACCCTCTAGAGAAGAAGAGGGTTGTTGTACTACCATAGGCCCCCACCCCCGCCCCCACCACCCCGCCTGTCACTTCAGACAGCCTCTCACTGGAGAGCTCTCTCTCAGATCAGCACTAAACTCTCCTTAGTCTCAGGAAGTGTTGGAGGAAGCACTCTCAGCCTAGTAGGCTTTTCTTAGACTCCTAGGTCTCATTACATATTCATAGCCTTACAACGACTGAGTTAATACGAAGAACAACAAAAAAAAAAAATACAGCCTTTTTTTATTATTATTACTGATTTTCTTACAGAAATCACATGTTAAGTCTTGTATTTGCATGTACAAATGTCATTTTCTTTTAGATGCAACACATTTTATGCAGATCTATAACCAGAGCCGTATCTAATATTTATTATTATTTATTTTTTGGACCATCTATTTATAAGAAATCATGAAAAAAGTAAGAGTCCAAGAATCTCATTGGTAATTGCTGTTGATAATAAAACCTTGATATGACGTTGAAGGTGGAAGCTCACCAGTAGATGCAGTAGGACAGGATGATGTCAACACACTGTTTCTCACAGGATATCTCTGGTGGTCCCACAAACGGGAAAACTGAGATGTTCATATCGAAGACAAGTGCCCATGACACAAAACAAAACTAAGTGATTCCTGCAGTTGGATTCAGGCAAACACCTCAGTACCCTGCCCTCCTTCTGATTAATAGCCAACATGTCTTGCTGAGCAGCCATGCTCTGCCACGGCTGGGGGTTCAGGCTGAGAACGAGGTAGTGGCTGACAGTGGTGAGGTATGTGCCGCTCTGCTCCACAGGAGGTAATGAATCGCCGTGGCTGCCAGGACTGAAGCGTAGACAGCAGAAGGAAGAAAAGTGATCAGTCTTATAGGGTGAGGTACTAGTTGTCCACGGTGCAGGCCAGTGATAACAGATGAGAGATAGACCATGAAAGAGAGAGGAAGGGAGAAGGGGGTCGTGTGTCAGAGAATCAGGAAAGAAAGAGATAAGGAGTAAAGAGAAACAGTACTGAAAGAAGGGAGCACAGAAAGCTAGAGAGGCAGAACAAAGGTCATTGACAGGAGGAAGAAACAGGGAATATGTGGCAACAGGAGAAAAAAGAAGAGTACGGGCAGAGGGGTTGGGTGTCACTCATTCTTTGTTAACATTTCTGGGGAATTTCAGTCCCATTTCCCCCCACAACACTCCCTAGCCCACCACAGAGGGGGTTCATTATTCTCACTTTACTCCTTCACTAATTATCGTTATCATTATGGTGGATAATTACCATTTCACTGCCTAACACCCATGTAGGCTGCTCATCTCAGAGTCACACACAAGGTTATCAATAGCTGCTCAATTGCAGTCTCATCTGCCTAATTATACGATTTGGGCTTTGTGATAACTGAATAGGATGTGAAATCTAGTATTATGCCTTGTGAGTACTGGTGAGAAGCAGAATGTCAGCAGAAGGCCCTGAAATAAACTGATGCGTGCGGAGCCTGTTAATTAAAAGCTGTGGCTTGCACTGGAATATAAATCAGAGGAAAGCAAGGGTTATGAAACAACTGGAAGTCTCTAAAATATCCTGCAGGCTGGCACAGGGATGTAGGCCTATGTGTTAAACACAATCCTGACAGACAAGAATTTGGTCTTCTATAGCCATCTGTAAGAGATTTCACCAAGAACTTTAGTTATGATGGTGATGATATCTGTCATTATGATTTCCATAAATCCTTGATATGTCTAAAATCAAATAATGGAAAAGTCAAGCCTTAAAATCTATGTTGAAAGGCAACTTTTTATTGTGACGTTATTACCACCATTAAATTCCATTAAACTCTGTTTTACTTTCACAATTGTTTTTTTTTGTTTTTTTTGTTTGTTGCTGAAATATTGATCAGACAGTAAGAAAATGGAAAATGAAAACCAACATTAAACCAGTATCCACTAATGCATGGTTTGCTGCCTGCATATCGTTAGTGGGTCATAATGTGGTGTGTTGGTTAATGTGGCATCTTTGTGTTTTTTTTAAAGTTACTTTCCTCTACTGTTAAACGGGTAAATTCAAGTTCAAAGAGCTCTGACTTGAGAACAGAATATATCGTGCTTGGTTAAAGCTCACTGCAACTTGTGCAAGAAAACACTGCAGTTAAGGAACTTAGGATGTAAAAGTATTGGCGTCACATGGGAGGTCAGAAAAACAATTGGGGAAAATTAGGGACACCCAGAACCCTTGCAATCAAACTCTACTTTTACTTCATGTACTATATAGTTATTTTCCAAAACAGACAACATAGGTCTCAAACTGCATTCAGAGTGGTCTTAGAAAGTCTTAAATGCAAGTTTGCGAAGATGCAGAAACTCTGTTTTATTGGGCCCCATTCTTTTTCTGCTCTTGGATGTGTTTCTATACATTCACACTATTAAACACCGATTAATTAATGTTTTCAAAGTAATGAAAAACTACAGCAGTGAACAGTCACTCCCTTGACTTATATTTCAGTCGCTGGCTGTGACTCATGGTGAGCTTAGTAGTCCTGCTTGTGAAGGGGGCTTCTAAATCCCTCTGTGGCATTTCAGAGTTGCAGCTGACGCCTCAAACCTGATGAATGCTCTCTCCATTTACTGCAGTCCAACACTGAAGTGTAAGACTGGAACAGGTCAAATCACCGGGAAGAAATTCTCCCACCTAAGTTCTGTTACGTACAGAGAAAAGCAGTGGTGAGAGGAGGTCAGGAGTGGAAGAGAAGGTCTGTACAGAGGGTCGGAAAAAGAGCGAAGGAAGGTGGCACTAAATGGTCCAGTAAGCTTCTGACAGACAGTGTGTTTGCCACAGTGAACCTCATGACAGATAGGAGGCACATTCTCTTGACCCCAATTACCAGAGGTGTTTCTTTCCACCAGCTAATCCATGGCATATAGGGTGGCCCCTCCTCCACACCATAGACATTTGCCTTTCCAAGCTGTTATTTTCCCCACAGAGTCACGGATGATACCAATGTCCTACTGACAGAGATGTGTCTGACCTCTTTTGAAACTGTTGCTTTAATCTAAAATCTGTATGTTTGCTGTAATGATCAGTCTGATAAAATCAACACAATCTATTTAAACTGTACATTCAAATTTAGATTGTACAGTGTGTATAGATGGACAGCAGGAGATTATTTTTCTTTTAAATTATAGATCATTGGAAGTTTTTTTTAGCTGGAACGCAACCATTTACATATGGATAGTTGTCTAAAAAAATCTAAAAAGCTTAATGGTAAGATCATATAAAACAGGATACATCGTAAAAGTAGATAATCTTCACAGTGAATTAACTTAAGATAATATTTAAATGAAACATTGAGGCTACTTTTATCCCCTTTTTTATAGTAATCCAAAATATGTATCACATGCTTATGTTCTCACTAGTGGTTTCAACAGCAGAAATATTTTTATGTTGTCAAGAGATTATCTGACCGCTGTCTCTGCCTCTTTCCACAGAAACACTCATGGACTCCACCACAGCCACAGCAGAACTGGGCTGGACAGTCTACCCAGTGTCAGGGTCCAGTGACAACAGTGTAAGTGACATGCTCCACTTTTACTGTCTATTGTTAGTTATAAAAAGGTTTAGTTAAATTCTTGATCTGGTTGTTAAGTAGTAGTATGGTTCCGACTAATTTTGTGACACTAGTGGCCTTTTGCCTTTTTCTTTTGTTTTAAATTAGAGTGCAACTTACAGGAAAATTGGCTCAGTCCCTCAGGATAAATGTACTACTGTTCCTGGCCAATGTTTTGGTTTCTCACTACTGGGTCAAAGTTCAATTCATGAGCCAGCTTGATCCCCAGAGTGAGCAAAATCTGAGCTTGTGCTGAGTAGAAAAAAATCCAGATGAAGCTGTTCAGCACTGACTGACCATGTTTGACATAACATTTAACATTTCAGATTCAGGCTTTTTGGAGGGTTTTTTTTTTTTTTTTTTTTTTTTTTTTTTTTTTTTTTTTTGTCTTGTTAAAGGGAGATTCTGGGATATTTTATGGAATGTGTTTCTTTTTTCTTTTCAGGATTGTTACAGATGCAGAAAGGCTTGTAAATGTTTAGTCCTTGTTGTATATTCACCAGGTCTATACTGGATTGGACCACTTAGTTATTGTGGTTCTGTACCTTTTAGCCTCATCTGAACCTTCGTTCTCACAGTAATCAGAATGAATGAAAAATCGTAAACCTAAAGTTAAGTAGCTGACTTCTTATGCCAGTCAAGAAGCTATGTGTTATATGGGCCTTGGAGATGTTTGATGCACAGTATTTCCACATGGTTTGCCAAGACATTGGTTCCTTCTAGCCACACTGAAGTCAGGCCCACTTAAAGCCAGCCAAAACCAGAGTCTCAGACTCCTTCACTTTTTTACCCACCACAAGATTTAGACTTCTTAGAACGAGTCCAAGAAAGAGAAAAAATGTTGTACACTTATTTGCTGGTGCATTTCAAAAAACCACTGCCGATTTTATTCAATTATTTATGCTTCTGTGGTTTGTATTAAAGATGGTTTGAATTATACTCTATCATACGCATCAAAAATAAAAAAAAAATAAAAATGGCAGCACAGAGAGTTGGCATTAAACCATTCCATGATACAACTTCAAAGCTGTTCTGCAATAATTTAGGACAACTTCATCTCCCAACCTGCAGGCATGTTGTTTTCTCCCAGATAATTCCTACACTCAATAACAAAACACAAAGATGCTTAGTTTCCTTTTCTCTTGCCAGTCCTGGATTCACGAAGACAGAAAACTTAGGCTAACACACACCACACAAGTTTAAAAGTTTGTCTGAGCTTTTAATATTCAGCCTAAAGCCAAAGGTCACTGATAAAAACAAATTTGTTCAGTAAAATTTCTCACTGTACACAGTGTGGTAAAAAGAAATTATGAAAAAAATAAATAAATAAAAAAATCCAACTCTTAAAGTTTCAGCTGACACATGTCAGTTCTATTTGCTTCCTCCACCAAATGAAATATGTTCACATTTTACGTGAAAGGTTTATTACTTAACATATTTTATATGTGCTCTTTTTTTTTTACAGTTTTAATATAATAATTACATGCTCTCTTCTGAAAACCTCCATAAGAATTATGATATATCCCTCACTTGGAGTGCAATGAAATGCGAACAAGCACCAAAGCCCCTGGATTTAGGCAGGTATAGGTTGGTAATCAGTGTGGGTACTGAAGTTTTATGATCATATGGCTGAGCTTGGTGCAGTCCATTGAAAAGCAATGAGTGAGAGAAATGGAGATAGCTTGCCCCTTATTGCCCACAGCAACAGGTGTGGAAACAGAGCTCGCTCTGCCTCTCAGTATAACAGCAAGAGGTGCTTTACAGAAGCTATTGTCTTACACACATATATGCATGGGTTCATGGGCTTAGCTTGTGGATCAGTAACATCCAGCAGAGTGCCGCACCAGCAGTTGGCTTTCACTACTCTGTGTAGCTTCATGAAATATATCCATAGATGACATGTGATACTCTGTCACACACTGGAAACACAAACAAGTAACAGTATAATGTTTAAATTTAAAAAAAAAAAAAAAAAAAAAAAAAAAAAAAGTTATGGTAGTTGGTGTTATTCCACTTTTTTTTATTTAACTGGATTGAATGTCACCTATGAAATCATTGGTGATATTTCTTGAACAGCTATAAAATCAGCTGCCCACAGTCATTTTTTATTTAATTTTTTTAACTGACTGGTGTAAAACAATATTGCAGTTTAGCTTCTTTAAATACATTTTTATAACTCACTCATTCCATAGCCAGACTGTTCTTCCTTTTAATTATATAAAATGACACCTAAACTTTTGCATGTGTGTGCACCAAACAAGAACAACATCTTTATTTCTTTTGACAGTTGGAAAACACTGAGACTTAAATCGATTCATATTAACCAAACCACGTCAGACTTCATTTCCAGACATTTTTAGGTTGTTGATTGTCCTCTGACTGACTGCTGAAGAGTTTGGCAGCAAAACTCTGAATGACAGACCTCCCACAGCAGACACAATGTACATGCAGCAACAAGAGACATGATGATACATTAAGTATAATAGAACAAAGGCCCACCCAATAAAAGACAATGACAAACCGCATACCCCCCCCCCCCCCCCACACACACACACACACACACACAATAACAAAACTCTTAGGAAACACAAACAGTTCCCAGTTGATGTATGAATAAGGTAACAAATCATAGGTGTAGTATGACTACAATGCAGAGTATGCACCAAGAGAATCCAGTGACACTATAATTATATTAACTCTGTAGAAAAATAGAACTGAACACAAGGAAGAAGCCACTAGGGATAAACATAGCCATGCAAACTTACCATTTATAAAGAAACTGGTGTGTTGTTTGTTGTCTAATGTTACTCAAGGAGCTTCACCCATTGAAAATATGTTATGTGACAAGTATAGCCAGCTATAGCAGAGCAGGGTTAAGTGGTCAGTATTTCTTCTCAAGTGGAGCTGAAAAATGTGTGAACATTAGGTCAGACCTCCTGACCCACTCACTGCCACGCTAAAGTACTGACAACAGCAGCCATTTGGAAATAGACTTATGGCTGCAAGGGACATACAGAGCTACTGTGGAAGGAAAACTGAGGTCTTGTGCATAGGCGGAGAACATAATGAGGTGGTGTGTGTGGCCTAAGATATCATTATGGATGTGTCATAATGTGCCGGATCAGGATGTCATTTTGGGACACACCACACAGAAATGTTGCAATATGCAGTGAACTTCACAAAAGGTTTGTGAAGCAAATTTTGTTTTTGTGTAGAATTCCATCCAAATAAGATTAAGGTTGTTTATTTACACTAGTTGTCGGCACATGTGGCAGACCAAGATACCTTATTTTTTAGTCTTTTTTTCTAAAGCAAATTGTTCAGTGTATTTCATTAAAGTGGCTACAAATTTGCTATGCTTCCCAATTAAAGTCTGTAAAATCATACTTTAGGAATTATGACAAGAAATATGCAAACATAATTCACATGGAATGTGGGTAAAAGATGGAATTGTTTTTATAGTTTCACATGTTGTGCGTTAGTAGTGGACAGTGGTAATTGGAGTTGACTAGAGCAGACAGTTCTACTTAAGTCGCTCTGTGTGTGAGTGTCTATCCCCTCTATGAAACTGAGTCTCCTGCAGGATTTGGCTCCCATGGCCTCTCTCATAGTAATTGAATGCAGAGAGTGGGTGTCATTTGTCCGCTGTCCCTCTAGGGAAGGTACTCTTGCTCTGACAGATTTCCCACAACTGCAAATGGGGCGACAGTGCCCCAAGAGTTTTCCACTGGATTTCTCTTTCTGTGTTTGTGTGAATAATTTATTTATTTCTGTCAGTGATGGAGCAGGAGTATGTAATGTAACTCTGGATTGTACAGTTAATTCATACAGTGTAATGACAAAATGTGATAAATGTGCAGTTAATGTCATGTCGAAAGTGAGAGAAACTTTAACTCTGACAGTTCTGACATGGTATTCACCCAGCTTCTAGACAGATGTGTCATGTAGAAGAGAACACTTTTTTAACCAGTAGATGTCAAAGACTAGTCTTCAGTTGTCAAGCACAGATGTAGAGTTCTGCTATAAAAATCTACAAATTGAGCTATACAGATATACAGATTTGGCATTTTGTATACTTAAAGTAAGCTTCCTTTTATGTTAGGACCAGTGTATATAAGGGATGAAATAAGCTCTGACTTTTATGATGGGTCCAGTAATGGATGAAGTGCTTTGTTTTGGGGTCACAATTTGTATAGCTTTCCAAAGAGGAGTTTTACAGTCATTCAGAGTTGTTTGAATGACTGTAATGACCATCAGCTTCTCTTCCGTTAGCTCTTGCCATGTGGTTTCACATTTGTCAAAATTCTGATGGGCTGTTGATGACCATTGTCCATAAAGAGTATGCGGTTACCTTTTTGCAGCCAACAAACTTGTTGACTGTTTGCACGTTGGCCCGGTTCTCCAGGCTGTGCAGATGTACAGGGCATACTGAGAATTCTGACAGCTTGATTTTGTTGCTTTCCATTCCAACAGACTAACAAATCAAACATCATGTGTCAGTTTTGCCGACTCCTGGCACCCATTAGTTCCCTGACTGACCTTGAAAGTGAACATCCTTCTTCATGAGGCCAAGCTCAAGGTTTTAAATGAGGATTCAGTCTGACTTTGGTGTTTACGCTGAGAATGAGCAACTGAAGGTTGTTGATTTTATCTCTCCACCCAGTGGCAGAGATTTTAACCCCTTTGTTGCTATAACAGAATGTCTCTTTACAAGTGCTTAATGTATATGTATTCTAGAGTTTTATGCATAGCTCTTTGATTGTTTTAATTGTAATTCCAAATATCAGTAAATGGACACATTGTAAATGTTTGCTGTTGCAATTGTGCTTGTTTTTTTTTAATTTGTTATTGCAAAGTCCAAGGAGGTATTTTGTCTCAGGACTTGAAAGAGGTAAAACGCTGTCTTAGGCCTTGACAGTATATTCCTTGGCTCTGCAGAGACCTTCTGTCATGGAGATTTATGAATCTCAGATCAGATGAATACTCTCTCACTCCTGGAGTGACAGAGGAGTTATTGATTCTGAACCTCATTCTCAGTGAGCGTTACTGAACTGTGGTGCCTTAGAAGCTGTAACTCCAGTGGAAGTGAAGAGCAGTTGGCATAAAGGCAGTATAGTTTTGTCCAAGCTACAGCCAGGCCATCAACAATGTCAAGCAGATTCTTTGTGAATGGAATTAATCTCTCAGTATGGATGTTTTTACACTGTAAAAAACAGTGTCAAGTTAACTCGTGTTGAATTTAACTCACATAACACATAACATTTGGTCCCACTCAAAATTAAAAGGAAATTATTAAGAGTGAAATTTACTCTATGGCCAATGTCAAATTTTCAGATTTAATTCTACTCAGTTCAAAGTCAAAATGAACAATGAACACTTTATAGAGCTATTTTTATGTCAAATTTAGTTTAAAAATGACTCCATAATGTGTCAACATTTATTTCTCCATAGTGTTATTTTCTTCATCAATTTGCACCCCTTTGCTAGTGGTTTCCAAGGTGTGGGTTGGGAGATGATTTCCAGACATTTCTTGAAGTAACTCTTGGGGTGGTGATGATAGATTAAGTGTATTATTGTTACGCTTACAATTTGAAGGACTAAACTTGCTCTAGGGGTTTCAACTACCCCAGGACACACTTTTACTTTGAAAGAGAAAAGTCCCCCCATTTATAATACAATACATTATCTTCACGGTGACAATCAGGTAAGGCAGCGGTCACCAATCCTGGTCCTCGAGGGCCGGTATCCTGCATGTTTTAGATGTGTCCCTTTTCCAACACACCTGA
>JAQQZY010000023.1:5442485-5454411 GCA_030068375.1 Ostorhinchus rueppellii
TGGGTATAGAAGATGAATGAATGAATGAAATGGAAAAAAAAGTGTAACCACCCCCCCCACACACACACACACACACACACACACACATACCTCCCACCCCAAGCCCTGCCCTACCTAGCTCATCCAGACCACTATAAAATAATGGTTACTCATTTATTATAACAACAACAGGCACACATTCAATCGGGCAGCACCTCTAAGTTTGTAAAATAGGAAGTTTCATTGCTCATTTTTACGTTATTAATGATTCATTCTGTGTGTAGGGGCGTGGTCTGTTTCAGCAAACTGATTAACAATGATTGTGATTGGTGGATCCCTGCGTGCAGTGTGGCAGGTACTCTTGAAATGAGAGGCGTTAATTTGCCTCCTACATTACAGGACCTGCCATATGACTATTTTGCACACGTACATTACGATGGCGATGTTCAGATGATATATTATGTAGCTCTACTTTATACTGTCTTTTAACTTGACGTTTAGAACTGGTTTACTCTCCATAGAGCTATAAATATTCTATCTAGGTTAAAATAGCTTGACTCTGAAATATTGACACTGCAGTTTTTACTGTGCATAAATTGAACATTCTAATTATAAAAAAAGATCCACTACTGGTATGTAAGTGTAATAGATGACTAAATAGATACACTGTAAACCATTGTTTTAGGCAGTATTATTAATTAATGTGAAGAATATGATCTTTCATGAGAACATTTTGTTGTAGTCCTGTACCGTGTCATGTTTTGCTTATGTATGAGGACATTGTGCAGATGTTTGACGGCAGTTTGAAATTGACTTCAGGGCATTAAATGTCACATGCGGGTGATTCAGAAAACTTGTTTTAGTTTGCTGTAAATAATGATGCGTTACACCCTTGTTAAACCGACCCCAACACTGAAAAGTATTTGCCAACACCGCGCTCAACAGAATTATTCGTCCCAGGAACCCAACGAGAGCAATTAAAACATAAAACACTAAGTTTTTGTTTGGAGCCAGTCATGCATTGTGTTTCACAAGATTGGTTTTTCATCATAAGAGTATGTCTATGTGTGTGGTTTTTCTCAGAGGAAGGAAACATATCCAGTGTACCATGATAAAATACTTTACCTCTTTACCTTGAAATAGCCGTGTATTTAATTTAACATACTCTACCTCCAACATTTCACTGAATACTTCACCGACACAAATGAGCCATGATAACACTTGTTGTGCCTTTGGGTATTAAGGAATTATTTTCATAATTCAGATCTTAAATATTATTCTTATGCTTCATTTGTTTTGGTATGTACTAATGATCTGTTGAATACACTCAACCAGATGACTGGGGAAAAAACAACATTTTGCTGAATGTAACAGGATCTTGGTAGAATAAGTTGCAGTTTGTATTTCCATCGTCATCTAAGGGCACCTCTTCCCCTTGAACTAATCCATCTTGACATCCACCACCTCCACCTTCTCCACTTAAAACACATGACCACCTTTTTACAACACTCCATGTAGAGAGTTGGGGGAAAAAGCTGTGAAAATGAAGACGTTTCTTCTAATTTCACACTCTGAGCTTGATCGTTAGGCTCTTATTATGCCCCATTTGCTTCCCTCCACTGGCTGTGATGAAAGCAGGGCAAAGAGGCCATGACAGGACAAAAAGGGGCCCTCCATCAAAACGCATTTTGTTTGGGGTCTTTTTTAGCTGGGCCCAACCCTTCCCCCACAGCACCACTGACACTTTCCCTTGCAGTGTCCCCTGTCTGTATCCCTCATTAGCAGCAACCCCCACCTGTCTCTGCATTCATTTTATTAAACTGCAATTGTCCAGTGCTCTGTGCTCAGCAGAAGCGGACTGTCTACTCGTATTTAATTGGCTGACAGCCACCCCACTGCTTCTCAACAAGTGGGAAGGTCAATGGCTGCTTCTGACCTGGGATGATGATGTTGGCCATTACACATCGAAAGACTGTACATTCATCCATATTACCAGAAAGCTGTTGCATGCACATGTCATAGAGGCATAAGTTATGTAATGAAAAATTCAAAACTGACAATACTCCATGTCTTTTATGTGATGCAACAGTTTCTAAATTTAATGTAATTTGGTGATAAAATGTTATTACTTTGATTTAATAATAAAGTCAACATTTCTTTGTACTTTTTGTGCATTATACAGTAGTTCAGTCCAAATTCCATTCAGGTCACATTGTAATGCAGGCTACAAATCAATAAGAGTTTCATTTTTTGCATTTGATTATTTAAATCAATATGGACCGCATTATCACTCAAATACCGTTTCTGCTAAATTAAGCTCAAAGAGCTCAAAGGCAGTATTTTTATACATAGATTTAGAAGAACATGGGCCCTAGGCTTTCACTTCACTTGCATCCTTTTGGCTACACATCAGTGTTTTCTGTTTGCATTGGCTCTGGAGATGGTTGAAGTTTAGGTCAAGCCAAGCATTGCGCTAGCGGTGCTTAATTAGGACATGGGAATTAAGAACTAAAGCTGTTGTAATTAGTCAGAGAGTGTTTGATAGAACACTGCTCTGTAACACGAAGGGTGACTTTCTTCTCCCAGCCCGTCAAAAACTGTCAAAATCCCAACTAAGCGAGCACTAATTTGAGAAATTACATCAGCTGTGTAGTGAAGAGTGAATTGGGGGGGTGTCTGGGGGCGGGAGGTAGTAGAGGTTGCAGCTGATTCAAACAGGCTCATGGGGGTTGAGAACAGAGTTTCTTTCTTGTCTGAAATGTTGAGGTCAAGGTCATGACCCGCTTGTTGGTTAGCACGCATGCCGTATAATAGAGTGTATGGTGTGATCCATAGCCAAGGGCCAAGCTAACAGTCTGGAGTTAGTGTACTCAGCAAGAATCTTTAAATAGGTGTGTAACCTTTAAATGGAATTGCACATAAACATAAACATACAAGGGAAAGTGGCTCCTTGATCATTAATAACCTGTATGATATGTCTGTTTTATGGTTTTACTTTGTCTGTGGAGAATCTTCCTTTTCAATGTGCACTATGAAGGCACGATAGAAGCTGGACATACAATGACATACGTCAAAGTATCTCTGCTCTGTGTAAGTGATGAAATATCACACCTCCAGTTTCCCATAAAGGATTACTCATGTAAATGTTCTTCAGAACATTTGATCAACTACACAGAGTTTATTTATCTTCAATACTGCAACTATACTTTTTTTTAACATCAAAATTGTTTTTTTTAGAAAACGATAGATAGTGGCAAACTAATGCTCTAGTTAAAATACAAATATAACAGATAACACCAGTTCATTCTGTGTCTGAAAAATAAAAAGTCCTTCAGTAATTACAGACAAGCTCTTGTCATTGACAAAAAGGCACTGCAAGTTACATATTTAAGCATTTGAAAACACCAAACTCTAGATCACACAACTACATGTCGATATGAAACTAAGAATGTTGTTTTCATGTAATTCAAATAAAATAAGTTTATGCAAACTGACCACAAAACATAAGATCCAGAGTAAGAATAATTCAGTTATTCAGGTAGTATTATATTATCCTATATTATTTTAACCCTTCCCATCATGTAATCAGTTAAATTTAAATGTCTGAGATGCAAATTACTCCAAGTCATCAAACAATCATAATCTGTGTTTGTTATCGTAGAGACACAGTCGCAGAAAAAAATTATTAGACCACCCTTTGTTTTTTTCTTGTTCATTTTAATGCCTGGTACAACTAAAGGTACATTTGTTTTTGGACAAATGTAATAATAAAAACAGAAATAGTTCACAAGTGTTTAATTTCAGAGCTGGTATCTATCCATTTTCCATTGTTTTCTTAATAAAAAACAAAATCACTTAAGTTCTTACGTCAATGTCTATGGGATTGGACTGACAAAAACAGTGCTTTTACACATTCCATGTTTTCGTTTCTGTCTGTTTTAGTCGCATGATACACAGGAGTTGGTGCTGGATTGCATAACCATTGTTTTTGATGACTTTTGATGGTCTAATATTTTTTTCTATGACTGTAGTCTGTGAAATCTTTTGTATCTTGTTACTAATGGCTGCTTTTAAGGATTTTCTGGAATTCTGTTCATCAGAATCCATGTTATGAAATAACATAAGCCCTCTTTCTTTCTGTCTTTGACCAACAGTGGGAGGAGGTGAGCGGTTATGATGAAAACATGAACACCATCAGGACTTACCAGGTCTGCAATGTTTTTGACAACAACCAGAACAACTGGGTACGGACAAAGTACATCCGCCGACGCGGTGCACAGCGGATCCATGTAGAAATGAAGTTCTCAGTGAGGGACTGCAGTAGTATCCCCAATGTACCAGGCTCCTGCAAAGAGACTTTTAATCTGTATTACTATGAATCAGATGCTGACACAGCCACCAGGACCTCCCCACCGTGGATGGAGAACCCCTGGATCAAGGTTGACACAATTGCTGCAGATGAGAGCTTCTCCCAAGTGGACCTCGGGGGTAGAGTGATGAAGATCAACACTGAGGTCCGGAGTTTCGGCCCTGTGTCACGAAATGGGTTCTATTTGGCCTTCCAGGATTACGGTGGCTGCATGTCTCTCATAGCTGTCCGTGTCTTCTACCGGAAGTGCCCTCGCATCATAACTAATGGGGCACTGTTCCAGGAGACACTGTCAGGAGCAGAGAGCACATCCCTGGTGGCAGCAAGGGGTGTTTGCATCCCTAATGCAGAGGAGGTGGATGTGCCCATTAAACTGTACTGCAATGGAGATGGAGAATGGATGGTTCCCATTGGACGCTGCATGTGCAAAGCTGGGAACGAGGCTGTGGAAAATGGGACTGTTTGTCGAGGTGGGTTTCTTGATTTTTCATTTATGTCAACGCTGCTAAGCTTAATGAATCACTCCTCTGTGCCACCATAAGAGATTAATCCAAACACTAACGCACACTAACATAACACATAACCCCACACTCTCACGCTTTCAAGGGATCTATTCAACCCCGCCTAGGTGATGGTATAAGATAGTGATACATGGTCATATATGAAAAGGCTGACGTAAATCCTTTTTTTTTTTTTTTTTGCATAGATTAGCCACCATAGCTGTCACCATATTTGCATTTAAATATCATCCTTTCCTGTTGACAGAACAGGAATGTATGGCTGAATATAGCTATTCACATGATAATTTTGGTTAGGGTTTGATCTCAGTATATACTGCTGCTATTGGAACTTATAAATCAGAATGTTCAGTTCTTTAAAGCTGCCATGAAAGACTGGGTGTGCCTCATTGCAGGTGTTTGGTCAGAAATCTCAGCTTGACAGGGAAAAGAAATACTTTATCTCGCTTTCTCATGTACTTGAAATTGTAGCGCATCTGCAGTTAATACCCCCGTGTGAAAGATTAGATCATCTTTGTATTATAGGTCTATAAAATTAAATCACTTCCATAAACAATGTGGCATAAACTGATGCAAGTAACCTTTTGAAGATAAAAATACAAATGTATTATGACTCACAACTGGCACTATTCATTGAAGTAAATTATGCCTGACACAATCTACATTACTTTACTACATGAATCTTAACTTCTGCAATGAGTGGCATCTTGATTAGATAGCTCTTCAGATTTTTTGGAAAATGCTCATTTTTATCAGAAAATGTATGAATAAAAATGTAATATATTTGATATTTATTCATATGATCAGACAAAATATATATATATATAAAATGTGAAAGTAATTACTAGTTGTCACAGTTTCATTTGTAGGCTACAGTATGAGGTATGCTCTTCTTAAAGAATTGTGCCTCGGTGCATATTTAAGAAATCTAATTCTCAGCAGAGACTCCAAGAAAAGATGACAGCAATTTTGAATCTGGAAAATTTCAGTGCTAATCTTTGAAGGCAAAATGCCATCTTTCATCCATGTGGACAAAGAGGATATTTTTCAAAATTGCCTTAATTTTCCTATCAATTTGAGTCTTGCAGGCAAATCGATTTGGCTTTTGAAAACGTCAATGTAACAAACATTTACCTGGGCTGGCCCTCCCAGCACTCTGGCAGGTGGCATTTGGTCAACGTGCTTAGAGATCTTGATCACTTGAAACAGCACGACAACATGTACCCTGCAGAATGGAGCCCCCGCTGATGCAGCCCAGCACAACAAACCTCCCACCTGCGTTTAAGATCGGTGTGTTGCTGCCGCTCATATGCCTGTAATTACAACACATCCCCTAGTGTCTGTGTGCTGGGAGGGAGAATGTGATGGGTGCTGCCTCACAAACACTGCCAGGCCTATTCAATGACTACTAATGAGGACAGGCACTGGTTTCTCCTTAAGGGATACAACACCAATAAGAGGCACGTGAAGATACTTGCTCTGCCGTAACAAGCTACTTTAAATCGGCAGACGTACTTGTTTTTTGACCTACATGCAGCTCATTGCATGTCATGGATTGAAAGATCTCATGGGTGTCCTCAGTCACGGTCTTTTTTGGATCTGAACAGGATTATACACTTAAATGCCGTCCTTTTAGCAGAGAAAGCATGTTAATTCATTTCACATAGTCTCAGTGCTAGAAATTAGATTTTATGAACAGATCCTTAAGACCGTGTAGCATTTCACCTTACCCTCCTGCCCATCCCCCTGTTTATTTTTTCTCACACTGCACACTGCTTTGTTACCCAAGGTCCACAAGCTTCACTGACCATGTGCTCTTCTCCTCATTCCCTTCACTGCAGTGGTGAGAGTCATGGATTTAAGCAGGGCTTATAAGCGTACAACTGCGATCCTGACAGAAACACATACTGTATGTGCATGCACCAGACGGTTTTGTCTCTACTCACTGTCACTCTGTGTTCCCTGATCATGTGATGTGTGAGTGAATATTAAAACTTTATGAGAAGAATGCATTATCTGCGAGTGCAGCTATGGAAAACAGCAAAAATGCTGCACACACTCCTGGAAGTAGAGGCATTTTTATGTCTCCATACAATAGTTATGAGTACCTTCACAAAGTGTGGGCAGTATCAAGAAAGAAAATTTAAATATTGAGGTTAAAAAGTGCTGTTTTCCACTATTGTGTAGAAGCCCTACTTTAAAAAATGACTGCCACCAGTTAGTCTCCACTCTAGTCATCTTCCTAAATACTGAAAGCTGATATCAGGGCTTTAGGCTGTGGTCAGTCACTGTCTTTCAACTGCCAGAAGTCGGATAATGAAATGATCTATGAAAGATGCGCTTCTGCCTGCTGATATTCTAGGGTAATAATGAATTGATTTGTGAGAGGTGCCCTTTGAGGGTTTGCAAGATATCCTCTTTCATAGCTGGATTATGCAGCCACAGAGACAGTATAAAGCAGCTAAGATGAAAGACAGTATTTGTACCGTAATATTAATAATGCAACCAATGCTTTGTTCCAAGATCTCTGCAACTAAACGTGTAATTACGCATGTAACAATTAAATCCTTGGCAGGGATCCCAGCAAATAATTATGCTGTCATGAAATCTGTCAAAATATTGACAGTGGAAGGGGGTGCTTACATCAAATTGTAGAGGATTTTTTTTTTTTTTTGCTCTGTGATTGTCTTACAAGTGAGATTAAGTTTCCTCTCTAAGCAGTGCTGGGAGTGAAGGAACCACACCACTGTCTTTCACCAGAGATGGCCCTGAAAAGAAAGATCTTATTTCCTCTCAGATCCTTAAGGAGACGTACACCACAGAGACACATGAAGTCCCGTTTGCCCTTGTGTTTCACTCCAGAATGAAAGCCATTCTCTGCAGTTGGGCACAATGTGAGCCATGGTCATGGATGGAAATGCAGACTCTCTTAACAATGCCCATGTGTGTTTTTGCCGTAATCTGATCATCTCACCCCATGTTATTGTAAGTTCAAGGGTCTTGTCTGTGGGAGTGTGGCTCATGTTATAGAGCAGTAAAAATGTTGATTGAGCCTAGTCACTTGTTCTGCCTTGTTATGAGTATTTTTTGTTTGCTATATTTACAGAGAAAAAAAACATCATAAAACAAACAGTGTACTTTGTGTGGCCCGTTGTCCCAGATTTGTGGGAAGAAGTACATCGCACAACATGACAGCGAGTACCGTGGTGGAACTGCTAAACATTTTGCACATGCACACTACCTCTCATGTTATGTACACAATGTTATGAACAGATCTAAGGACAAAACCAATTAGTCAGCAATGTTACAGGAGAAAACAAAATTCATTGAGAGAGGGAAGTTTTTTTTTTTTTTTATATTAAATCCTTCATAAAAAGCAAAATTAAATGCACCTACCTCCGCTGCTAGCAGTCTCTTAATTAATGATATATATATATTCACTTTATACTATTTCATTCTAGTGAAATGAAATAAAAGACCTTTTAATGTTTATGATTACATTAGTAAAGGAGATAGGAGGGGGCAGATTGAAATGGACATGTGAATAAAATTACAATGTTCTATTTAAACTCTATGTGCTGTGGCTTTACATGTCAAGAAAATTTATAATATAAGCTCCATCACGTTTAGATATTTTAATGCATAAACTTTTCGTAAAAGCTTTAAAAATCAAAATTAAAGAAATACTTTTTTTTTTTTTTTTTTTTTACACAAATGCCTTGTGGAAATACAGCATAACATATTTACTTGACAGGCACACTATGCACCCCACAGCAAATGTAAGATAAGCATTTTAGGTCAAACTGTGGAGAATTTAGAACAACACTAGTGCCTCTTTATATATCAATCTCGAGCTGGGGTCTTCAGTAGCAACTGCTCAGAAGCGAGGTTTGTGCAGTTGCACCCAAAGCAATTAGATTAAGGAGGAAAGGCTCCAGTAATTCTTCAGCCAAATGCGGTTGTAGATAAAGAGAGTTTGGGGGATCGTGTCCAAAGGTAGGTGCTGGGCAGACTAGATTGGATAGACATGATTGCAAGGAAAGGAAGAGGGGAGGAGACGAAGGCAGGAAATGAGTCCTCCTAACCCATTGTCAGATTCCCAATTACTGCCGTCTCTTCGTCTAGAGAGGGTTTAGGGGTGGAAATCAGTGTAGCACAGACAAATCCACGCCACCGCCTTTATTTCCCTGGGTGCTTCTGTCTTTAATGGCAGCTCTAATTGACTAACAGCACACGTGGGGAACAGCCATGCTGATGACTGGATGTCTGTCCTCTGTGCTGGAACACGGCACAAAGCAAAACAAAACCAACACACCCCCTCTAGGCGTATTGTGCATTGTGCAAACAAAGATGAAGGAAGGTTTGCATTGGGCTGCAGTGGTGGAAAGGGGGTAGGAGAGAGGAAGAAAGTTAGAAAGAGCAAAAGAGAGGGAGAAAATGTCAACATTACGTCTCCATAATAGGCATCCACACAACATTATGTTAAACTAAAAGCTACACTTATTCTCTTAGATTAATGGTTGCTTCTGCAGCTGTTATGAGTACTTATCTGAGCATAAAGAATACAAATTATTGTCTGAACAGATGTTTACCACAACACTTGCCTTTTAAATGGCAACATAGACCACATGACTTATGCATCGTGGGCAACATCTAATTTCCATACTGATCTTTTCACTTAGACCCAATAAAGGCTCTATGATGTGTGTTTGATAAAAGTAGTCCTTTTGGTAGGATGTTGGAACAGCAGGAGGGGAAAGGCAAGCTCTAAGACATGTTATTTGGTCCACATAGGCCCCAGGGAACATTCGGGAGCCTTTATTCCATCTTCCCTACTGTGATGGGTTTTCAGTGTGGCCAGGTGCTTTTTTTTCTGTCTGCCAGTCTTCCTTTAGCTCTCTCTTCTGAGCTGTGCACACATCCAGACAGCTGCAGAGAGGGACAAAAAATGGAAAGGGGTTTGGGCGGCAAGGGGAGGGTCTCATCAGAGTAAGAAGTTCAATGAAAGACATAAGAGAAATCTAAATAAAACACACTCATTGTGCTCACAGTAACATTCATATAAAGACTCCTGTCTATATTTAATCACTGGCAGGAATGTTGTGTAGCTAGACTTTCTCACTCTTTTTCACAGTATATCCATCATATGCAGATGTGATAATGTGACCCGTGATCTCTGTGAATCTCCCTGAACTCAAAGATCGTGGCCTGCTAAGCCTGAAAATGTTTTCCACATGTTTTTGTACATGGTGGATTCTGTTCCATATGTCCCAAGCAAAGTTCAGACCCCTGTCACACTCCTCATTATCCCACACCATCTTTGGACTCTCATATTCAGACAGTTTTACCTCTTTTAATCCTGCTTTATAGACTGATAACAGCATATTGTTTTCTGGTGGGAGAGCAGAGATGGGTGACAACCCTCAGACCTTAAAATTTAGCTTCTGATAAATTTGCCTTGGACCAGCTGCCCTGACAGTAAGGAAATGAGAGCTGCACAGTATATAGAAAGCCTTCCATATGTGCCTCTTTTTTCTCATCAGGGACAAGGCCAGGGCTTTGTCAAAATATCCCCATGTGCTCTCACTCAGATGTCCTCAACTCGTGTCCTGTTAGAGGATTCAAGTCTCTATCGGAGACTGATGGATCAAGCATCTGTCTGGATAAAAGATGAGAAACAATTGGGCTCAGTGATAAAGACAGGAATCCCTCTCGAGTATCAGTGACCTTGTTTTCCAATGATGTATTAGAACTCGGTCAACACTGAAAGAAAATTGTGGTGTCTTGTGTTGTATGCCATTGACCTACATTGCAGCTATTCTAAAAGTGAAAGCTGAGAGAAAGCTTATCCATTCCTGCCATTGGTGGCATGTGCCTCACGTATATTGCTCCTGTTGTAACCAGCAGATGAGCACATGTTCACAAACAGTTAATACTTGGTCATTGACTAAAAAACTGAAAGGGTGGAGTCTGTATTCTGTTTCAAACAGGAGTCATATAATCTCGCCGAGGAAATTTTCTTCATATGATACTCTTTCTAGTACATAAAGCTGTGTTGTTTTGGCGTTCTTAACTGTATATGTGCAAGAAACAACCAAAAAATGCCAAAACATTCACTTCACTTGAGTTATGTGACAGTCGGTTCCTGTGAGAAGAACCTTCATGACAGAAACTTATGTAACTAACTCTAACAACTGCCCTCACTTTGACTTCAAAAACAGTATTTTTCCCTACACTTAGTAAGGAGAAGACCTTCTAGGAGTATAATGGATTCTAAAATAAGTAACATCATCCACCAACAAGGATGTCTCATCTGTTAAAATTCGGTTGATGAAAGATTAAACAACTGCATGGGTGAGGCTGATAGATGGAAGGAGAAAGATAGATCAAAACAAAAGCAATGAGGAAGAGGCATATTACTAGGTGCATAGGGATCTTATTTCGTTTTTTCTCTTCTTATCAGTATTGTTTGCCTTACCACCCACCAACATCCTGTAATAATAAACACAGGAGATCATCTCTACAGCCGTCTAAATGGAAGACTTTGCGGTAAGGAAGAAAAATATCCATGAATATGTCATAAACCCACCGCCAACTACAGCAGTTTGGGATTCTGATGCTTTGACTTAAAGCTTCAGTGCTTTATAGACTTCAGCATTACTGTGCAAAAACTGTATAATTACCTCTCAGCATATCGCATTTGAAGTAGTCTGACATGAAACGAGAACCACAGATGTTTTTATGCAGGTAGTACGGAAAAATAAATACACAATGGACAGCTCTATTTACTGATCTCCGATAAGATGCAGTCAGACAGGATGGCTCTACTCCTTGGCTCAACAAAGACATTTGGAATAGTGGCTTCTCTTTTCTACATAAAGATTGTCTTCAGTCTTTTGATTTGGACGGAAAAGAAGGAGCAGTAAAAGGCCCCTGATTTTAGTTCCCAAATGTTTAATAATATAAATAAATAAATAATAATACTCCCCCTTGAACTGCCACCTTATCGTGGTGGGGGAGTTTGAGTGCCCGAATGATCCCAGGAGCTATGTTGTCTGGG
>JAQQZY010000023.1:5454784-5471830 GCA_030068375.1 Ostorhinchus rueppellii
CCCGCCTTCGCCCTAAGTAGCTGAGATAGGCTCCATGCGACCCCCGTGACCCTAGTGAGGATAAAGCGGGTATAGAAGATGAATGAATTAATTTTACTGTTTTGTTTTTTAATTACAACAGAAACATTGATAACATAGTGTCAGTTTGTGTCCTGTATATTGTCCATTTCCTCCATAGCGCTTCACATGTTGCTTGCTGTAGTCCTATTAAATATGTAAGTCTCTCCATGCTGTGAATTTCTTCTATAATGTCTCTCCAGTTCTTTAGGGTAGGGGGGTCCTCTTTGCACCATTTTCGTGTGATGGCTTTTTTAGATGCTACCAAAAGAATTTTAATCAAATTTTTATCATTACTTGGTTTGTCTTTTCCTGTTATATGACCCAAATATAACACAGAACATGTCCTTGGTAATTCTTATCCCAAAAGTTTTCCACAATCTGCACAGATACTGTTCCAATATTGGGACAGTTTTGTACACTGCCAAAAAATATGTGCATGTCCCACATCCTGTTCACCACACATCCTCCAACAGGGCTGAGGTGATGATACTGAAGCCTTTTTGATCTTTGGTGTTATAAAGAATCTCATTATGTTTTTCCAACCAAATATTTTCTAATTTCTGGAATTAGATTAATTAATTTGAGTTTCACATATTTCATACCATGTATCATCACTTCATTCTACCATCAGTTATTTTTTCCATTTATCTCTAATATACAGCGTTGACAGGCTGTGTTTTTAAAGATTTAATTTCTTTCTTAAATTCTGGAAAATATTATATCCTTTATGTTTTCAATCTAAGCAGATGGAGGCTGGTCTTTGTTTCTTTCACATTCACACACTGAAATAGTCAAGTGAGTACATGTTTAAAAGATGTAAATTTCTAAGTACACCCTGCTCTTCTCAAAAGGAAACAAAAAAGTGTGGATTCACTTAACAGCTAATTCCAACTCCGGAGACCAAATGAGAAAAAACAACAAACAGATACTATGCTTGGAGTCAAGGGCAACGTCTCTGTTAACCTCAGTTAGTCACATGAAGGGATGGTATCCTCCCCACAGTTTGAGCAAAATCAACAATGAAATCAAGCAGTTTATACTGAGGTTTATTTGTCTTGGGGATTTAATCCTGAAATGTTTAGAAATCTCCTAGTTAATGTCAACTCAAATGTTGAACTGGCACAGCAATGATTTCTGTCAGTGTTGTTCTCAGGAGGTTTCTGTGCAGAGTTTGAAGTTGAAGCCAGCCTTGTCGAAAGCCTCATCAATAAAAAGTCCAGCTTTCAGTGAAAAGTTCAGTAAGTTAAGTACAGGAGAAAATAATTTTGGTCAGTAGAAATAATGTCATTCATTTTACGAGATGTTAATAAATGTTGTTAAAAGAGGAAGCTGCTGCACACTGACTCCTAACAAAAAACACACTGACAGGAGTACTACAGGCTTCACTGATATAGAAAAGACAAAGCCTCATCTGAGTAAATCACTGCTTAAATAAATATAAAATATGTATGTTTTTTCCTCAGATTTAGCATTTAACACATGGACAGCTCCATGCATTATTTTGTTTGTTTAGAAATCCTTATGAAGTGTTATTTTTTTCTTCCTGTTTTTCACTGATTTAATGTTGTACATTTTATGATAATGAATATGCATAAAACACTTGCTTTGGTTAGTGCCCAACAAGGACTTTAATTGTGCAGGATGAGTATACTTGATGTTAGGCAGAAAAACAATCTTGGCCTGGTTTAATTGCTGAAGCCTGTTTGAGGGGGATGGTTTTCATTTGCTGCAGGGGACAGCTCAGCTTTGTAAATGGACTTGTTACAGAATTTTCTGGATGTTAAAACTTTTTACTTCCCCTTGGGCAGCTGCTAAGCAAATAAATTACTCAATATAATGAGCTGCTCAAATCTCCTGTGGAATACCCAAGCTTTTGGCTGAAAGGTGCAGTTCATGCTTTTTTTATTCTTATAAGTCTTGTAAAGAATTGGGTTCATCTAAAGGATACATGGTTTTTTTGCTATGTGTTGGAAGATGAAAGGCACTGTACAATCCAGTGGGCTAATCCTTATCTGGTCATATAGAATGTGTGTAGTATGAGACTAATCTCACCACATCACCATCCCCCTCTTCTTCCTACTCCTGGTCTTGAGTTTTAGATTTTTATGTTATGATTATTCCTTGTTTTCCCACATTTTAAACTGTTAAGCCTTTAGGGATTCTGTGTTTATATTGAACCTATATGGAGGAGGAGGAGGTGAGACTGTAAACAACAAGCTAATAAGGAGGCTGCTCTGTTTTGCCTCATGTGGAAAAATAACAATTGCTTCCTGTGCAGCTCACAGCATGAGTTAAAGTACAGTGCTGGGGTATCATAATGTGTTTATGCTGCCATCAACTTTGAAAATTAGACAGTCATTATGGCTTAGTTATTTTCATTAGACTGCAGTTTAACTTGCCAATTCCAAGTAATTGTAGTGCTCGTGTTCTGGGTGATACGTGACCACATTACAACCTACATTCCAGTTAGGACAAATGTGAAGTGTAGATGAACTAGGGCTGTGGGTGTGAAAGGATGGACCTGATGATACAGTGCATTTAAGTTGTTCACTCCTTTGGCAAAGTTAAAAAAAACAAAAACAAAAAAAAAAAACCTTCCTTGAGTTTAAAATTGTTTAGGAATATTGAATTGAGATGGTAGATATGTTTTTGTTGTTGGTGATTTTTTTTTTTTTTTTTTTAACAATGTGAATGCTCAATACTGTACACATTTAATTAAATGTAAGAAATATATCAGGTGAAAAGATAAAGATAAGATAAAATATACTTTATTGTCCCCGTGGGGAAATTTTTCCTGAGCTTCATAGTCCTGCAGCTTACAGGAGGACAGAATAAAGAAGAATCAACAGAATAAAAGGAGAAGTATCAGATAAATAGATTTGCATGTGATATATACATATATTCATAAATAAATAAGTTATTGCACAACATGTGTATTGAACATACAGGTCTGATATTATTGCACAGTTTAGCTTATTACTCTAAAAGGATAGGCAAAAAATGCATTTGCTTCTATCCTATTCCTTTCTTTGTTTTTTTATGTTTATTGTAATTATTGTACTGCAATGAGTGCAATGATTGATGTATAAACCAAAATAAATTTATTCATTCATTGTTTTTGTAAAATTAGGCCAATTCTGTGCATTTACAGTGGTCACTAGCAAAAAAACCCAAACAAACAAAAACTTAATTTCTAGGAGACAGAGGTGATAGTTACATTATCTTAAAAAAATCAATGCCTCTATTATTTGCTAAATATTCTGCAATCGTAACAAAAAACTTTTCAGTGTTTTTATTCAACTTGTACACTAACTGAACCAAGAACTGATTTATTATGCTTCTGAAAACCCATTACTCTTTAGTATTAGTTTTTAAGTGTTGACATGAAAAGGATGAGATATGAGGTAGGTCAGGATTTGATTTTCTTCTCCCAGAGAGCGTTACATTTTCTGTCTTACACACTGCGCTACATAAGTGTAGAAAGAATGTGAGTTAAGTTCAGAGACCAAACAGAAATTATAAGACACTGTTTAAAAAAAAACTCAAAAGCAAATCACGTACACATCTTCTGTGGGCCGGACGTTAACCACCTTCTAGTGTTTACTACAAAGCCTGTGTCGGCTCGCTCCATACTGATGCCTGGGAAATGCTCACTTCGTGCTGAGACCAGTGTTCTGGTTTATTGTGGTCATCTCGATGCTGTGTGGTCTCTGTAGTGTTTAGGTGGGGGAAAGATCAGTGCATTTTCATGTGCAGGGTGTTTTCGTTCCACCCCGCCAAACGACTCTGTATGGCACTGTCTTGACACACACCAGGACCACCGCAGTCTCGCCTCTCAGTACAGCATCCCCTCTCTGTGAAGTAACAGGTTTAAGGGACTGTCTGGAATACATTAGTCACAGTTATTAATGAGGTTGTTTTGATTTTCTTCTCCCCTTGTTTAAGCTTTTTTTCACTGCTGCAAAGTCATGAAGATGTAGAGGACCTTGGCTGAAACCAAAAAGGCATGCCTTGTCTGTGCTCAGAGGGAAGCAGCTTGTATAAGGAGATGGCAAACTAATGAGACAGAAAAGAGACAGAGAGGAAAAGCTCATGGTACGCTGTAGATATATACTCTGTCTGGCTTAACCACTATACACGATGTCATGTGCATGGTAAGAAACTTGACGACTTGCTCCTTAAATGACTTTGCTCAGTTTAGGATGGTCAACAGTATGTCAGTGTACGTTTTGTTTGTCATTTTATCACTGACTACATCCCAAAGCTCTTTTTTAAAGGTGAAATGTCATTTAAAGGAGTGAAACACACCTACTGGAAAACAATGTGGTAGATGTATTCAGATCAAAACCATAATAAAAGATGTGGTATTGAAATCTCATGTGATGTAGATTGAAAAAAGGTTTACAAGTGAGGCATTGTCTTATGAGTTTTATCCAATGAATTCTAATGAAAGACACATGAGTGATTAATATTAACATTGATAAAAGGGATTTCAATCCAGTGAGAGGCACCCAAATAAAGATGGTTGTTAGATTAAATAAAATTAGTTTAAATTGAATTTGAACATTATTGGAAACTTTTTAAGTAGGGTGTGTATGTAACTCAGAAACATTTAACGCAGCATAGTTTTCAAAGAAAACTTAGCATTAAAAATTGCATTGTATTACTTTAAATCTGAAGTTAATGTTATCCAGCTTTGTGACATTTTCATAATACATAACAGAGAAATGGCCAATTTACTATATATAGAAAACTTAGATATTAAAGATTTACACTAACTATCACTAACTGAATTTCTACTAATCCACTCAAGTGTAACATTGCATGCGCAATACACAAAAGACAATTTAGTTCAGAATGTCTCTGTGACCTTTGAAGGTTAATGTTCTGACATTGATACTAAGTAGAATAATGACATTTTAAGCTGCCAGGAGGAATATTCTCTCCACAGAGAGGAACTACCACTAGAGAACACATTTGGTACCATCTAAATCTAAAATGAGCAGACTTGACTGCTCTGATGTGTCTATGACACTCATTTCTTACACAGTCTTGGTAACTCCTCCTTGTGACCTTCTTACTAAATTTAGCAGTTTATGTATTGATTTGAGGACGTGGTGCATTCATAGCATGCTTCTACTGTAATGACCTATTTCAAAAGATTGCTTTTGGACTTTTTAAACCCCTTACTTTGAGGCTGCAGGAGGTGGGGCATGTAGCCACTTGATCTGCGTAATCATAGACACAACATGCCCGTACTTTAACATGATGTATTTTTGATAACTTTGTGGCAACGTGACAAGACATGGGTCTTCTGTTTCTGAGTTCTATGTAAACATCTACTGTTGTAAAGCATCAATTCTATGAATTTTTTATCTGACACTGAATGTTTGTGCTCTCAAGGCCAACAGAGGGTGTTTTATCTCAACAGGGTGGAAAGTTTACCAGAATCAACAGAGGCCTGCAAGCTGCGCCATTAAGTGGAGATCATTCACAGTGTTGTACCTCATTCCTATTAAACTGTGGTGATGGGGAAAAGAGCCAGTAAAAACTTGGCAAAAGATGGCTTAAATTACATCTGTGTGTACACCATGCCAGCAGGCAGGCTTCCCATTAGTGAATGAGTGACTGTGATTGAAATCATAGCGCTGACGCGCTCCGTCAGCTGTCAGTATGGTGTTGCAAGAGGGATGGGCATCAACAGGATCAGTGTTTTGCTATTGGACGCTAGTCAGGAATACTTTTATCAAAACAGTTCAGTCTAGATGGCATGCCTAAACACTTCATTATTTATGCTTTTGCTCATCCAAATGACAGAATTACCCAATTATAGGTAACCTGCAAACTGGTTGGTGTTGTCAGTGAATGTACCTAATAGAAACATCTTTCATTTAAAATTCATTTATTGACATTCCCTTCTATTATTCTACAGTAATTTCAGGGTTTTGACGTCAATGGGAGTAATTTATCCAGGCGTATTTCTACAGTTGCATTGTCATTTGGCTGAGAGATCCCTATCAGCCACTTCACAAAACCCCAGAGAACATAAGTCCTTCCTCCCTCTTTACCTATTCACCAACCTTCCACAATCAGGCCTTTGTAGGCTCGGCTTGTCTGTCATCTCCCTGGTTCTGTTGATATGGGCCTCGTGCTGAGAGCGCGGTCTCCTTATACACTGCACTAAGCGCTGGCTAATTGAGCTTGTCGAGCTAGAACCTGTTAGTGTGCTGATAAGAAGGTATTTGACCTATTAGGAGGCCCCTGGTGATGTCCTCTGGAAAACATTCACGGACGATCTTTTCCCTGCAATGGTGGTAAACCACTTAAGTTTATTTTTATGTTTTATTAACTCAAATGAAATACATGCTCTTGACAGTGAAACAATAAATCAGTGGAAGAATAAATTCACATTTAATCCACATACAAATGCCCCACTGACAGTGATATAGAGGGAGTGGTGGGGGTAGATTCCTGTTATAATGCCAGTTTAATCAAAGAATCGGAGATAGATACATTAATCAAAGTTAGATTTTAGTTTATATAGAAAGAACTACCCTTCCACTCTGGACTACAAGTAAGACATTCCTAACGCTTAATGGATTGCTTATGTCTCTGTTTAAGGGAGTTGGCAGAGGTCCACAAATCGAAGGTCTTGGATGGTTGCCCTTCCCATTTCCTCATCTAACTTCCATGAAATGTGACTAACTATGTCTGTGCCCTTCCTCATTTTATTGTCTGTACCAGACATGATGAGATGTTTCTCAACATAATTATTTGTAAGATATCTGGAGCAGCAGATCAGGGATTAGTAATATTTTGGCAGTTCATTTAACACCGACATCGATCTGGTTATCCAACCAGGTGAAAATGTGCAAAGATTCTTTGCACACGCCACGTCACATTTCATTCTTGACTGGAATGGATGGGAAGCTCAGTGGTCATACAACACAAATGACGTGGGTGCTTGCGTACCTAGGCTAACACTGCTGCTTCCAAGAACTTGAGAGTAATGTACCAGTCTCACTTAAAGCTTTTGAGACACCTTTATTTTAATTGCGTAGATCATCACAGCCACAAACATGGACACATAACAATGATGTGTATTCAGAGTAGATAAATTTGTACTGAACGGCTCCCATCGGCCTTGTAAAGTGCTGCTCTACAGAGGGTACAAACAGATATAGTTTTGATGGCTACATAACTGTCAGCTTATGAATAAATACAGTAGCTCTCCCCCAGAAGGTAGAGGCATCAGGCATTATATTTTTACAATGTCCCTTTCAGCACCTCAGCATTAACGACAAACATGATATGTGCCATTATGCATGGATATGTCAGATAGGCAGTGCTGGAATGCACTGAGCCGTGCCAAGTGGAAAGCAATGCCTCTAGGCTAGGACGTTTAGGCATTAGATTCATATGGGTTTCACGTGTGCCACTCCAAAGATAACTAGTGTTAGGTGTGCATTTAAAACCTCTATCTATCAGAACGTGAGCTGGGATATATTCACCATGTCCCCACAAGTCAGCAAATGAAATCTGAGCTTTCAATATACTGTGGTTGAAATCACTAAGATATTAGCAGGAGTGTGATAAAATACAAGTCAAGTATGTGCACATAACAAAATGATTCTTTGAAGCTTTAAGTTAATAACTAACATTGCATTTAATTTAATTGTAATTTCAACAAATTGATTCAACTTCTTCCTCTATCAGATATGGATAAAGCATTCATCCATGTTTACATTTTCTGTATGAAGTTATTATTACAAGTCTTTTACAAAAAGCACTATTACTCTCAGTCTTTTATTTGTGGTTAGTCCCTGTGTAAAACTAGGTAGCAAACTACCGTGGCAACGAATCCAGTATTGTCAAGTTATTTAGCCCAAAAAAGGGTAGGCTTAGACCCACCAACCTTTTATAGGGATAAAAAAAAAAAGAAGTGACAGAAAGATGCACTTGAGAATCTGTTTTACATTCCTATAGCATTTTTTTATTGCATTATTTATATATTGCTGTATATTTTATTGAGACTGCCAACATTACTGCACCAAATATTTTACATAGCAGTCATTTTGGTGCAAACCATCTTGGGGGAGAAGATTTGAACTGAAGGAATATATAGGGGAAACTCAGTGGCAGTAGAGTTGCCAAGGTAACAGAGGGCTTGCCTATTTCCCCCTCTGCCCCAGCATTGGCCCGATCCCTCTCTGTGTGAGCTGGGTACTTAATTTCACTGACCCCCTGGGTCTGGGCTGAACAGCCTCCATTGATTAGGACAAATGGAAGGAAGACCAACCAGCCAACCCCCTCCTTTATCAGGGTTAAGGATGTAGTCATAGAGGGGGAGAAGATGCAGAGCCGGCAGATGAATAGCTCAGGGATCCCTTGTTTTAGATAAATCAATGACATATATAAAGGCTAATTAGTCGATCTATTCACTCAGTATAAATTTTCTGGGGCCACCACCTCACTCTACAGCCCTGATTTAATGTATTCCACCTCTAAATAGCAGCCATTAAAGCCTTCAAATGAATATCCTCCCAACAATGCTAGTCCTTTTAGGCGCAGGTGTAATGGTGCAGGGAATAGGCTTTGAGTGTGTGTGTATGTGCCGGTTTGCACATGTGTGCAGTTTCAGTCATGTAGGTCGCATCTTGGAGACAGTATATCAGGTAAAATCCTCTTTTGGTAATTTAACTCATGGTAAATCCTGACTTGAATTTTCATGAGCTTATTATCCAAGGACTTGGTCACGTGATTAGGGAATATATTTCTGCTTTCATGTTAACCTTTCACCGGGATGTTTTGAGAGCAGCTTTTGATTTTTTATTTTTTATTTTTTTTAATTTTTTTTGAGCATCAATGAAAATTTCTCCTTTACATAAAACCCAAGAAGTCAGAAGAGGATATGTATTTCGTTTATTTTACTCTCATTTTCTTGCAATCAAGAAAGCATGTGATTAAAAATAGAAATTGCTTGCTTTTTTGTTTAACTCCTTAAGTGAAGTGCCTCCTCAATGGTGTGCATGTGGTCGCTTCCAGGAATGGATGGCTGTATTGGATGCTTACAGTGTGTATGTGTGTGTGTGTGCCGCATTACAGCTGTTGGGGTTTTTTTTCTCCTCTTGAAGATCTGATAGATAATAGTATTCAGTCAGACTCCCTGCTGCCTCATTAAATGCTTGTGGTCAGAAGAATTTATATAATCTTTATTAAGTACACTCAAGGGACAGACAGCAGGAGATGTAAAATCCAGTCTGTAAACTTGATACCCGAAGTCCGGCGTAGGATAATGTTTATCTTTTGTCCTTTGTTTGAGGTGTATATGTATTCCCTGTGTATTTGTATGTGGGCAGTGGAGGGTTACACAGGGACAGTGACAGGATTCCACACCAGCTGCTCCTTGCAATGCCACCCCCAGCCTCTTCTTCCTCCCTTCCCACCCCCTCCCTCCCCCCTCCCTGTCACACCCCCCTTGTCCCTACTGACTGGACAACACGCAGCCCCTTTATGCCACCTGTCCATCAGCTAGACTGCACCTTAGGGAGCTTCTGTCACTGAGCTCTGCTGCTTGCTGCCTTTGTTTGGATTCTGGTCGAGTCCCCCTCCTTCCCTCTCTCGCCTCTTCTTTCCTCTCACTCCGTCTTGCGCTCCTCTGCTCTCTGTGCTGTCCTTTACAAACACAGACACACAGAAAGACATACACATACAGACTTGTGATTGCCTCTGTCAGCTATTTCCTACATCTGCCTCCAGGCACAAAGGACCCCAACACCATCACAGCTTTTTTGTCCACACCTTTCCTGCTGCATGCCTCTCACCTGTATCAGCCAGGGTGTAGCGACTGGAGCTGTTGTGTCTGTCTGTGGAGCCTGATAGGGAAGATTGAAATCAACATGAGGCTGATGACATTTTACGTAAACCGGCCATCGCCTAAACATTCAGGCAACTTTGCCTGGTTGTTTATTTCACGGCCTGTGCAACATAATTCATCCTGTATTTCTTCTTATCTCTTCCAAGACAATCATGTGAATTGTGGACAAACCCCCTGGATATCTTCAGCGGGTCACTGAGGTCAATCATCCTCTATTTGTCTCGCTTTTCTTCATCTACCTCCACCTCTACTTGCCATGCTTTCCTTTACCCGTCCTATCAGCAGTCTGAGCCTGTGATCAGGTCTGGAAGGTCTGGGTGCAGCCTGCGGAACGGAGCAGGGAAGCTGCCTCACATGGCAATGGCTCCTGTTGCCCTAGCAACTAGCTGTCCTTGAGAAAAGGGCGCATTTGCGGGTTTCGAAGGCCGCGGCACTGACAGGCACAGCCAAAATCATAAAGAGTTTAGACACATCGATCGGTGTGTCTAGGAGTTCATGTGGAGTAAACACTGTCCTTGGTGCAAACTTAAACCTTAAAAATAAACTTCTGAATCATAGGCTTAGGAAGCTGTGGTGTAGAGTCAGGCTCTGTGATATGACAAATATGACCAAATTCACATCCCGATGTAGGTCATTTCATATCCAGATAATGGTACATACACAATATACCACATTTTATGAAAAGTAATCAAAGAGGTTGTGTAAAACAGCCATATGGAAAAAGTGTCTATTTCCTATTGCATGCAAATCATTTTTATGTGATTATTAAGCCATAGTTCTAAACCAAATATGGGTCTAAAATATGATCTGGTTAAAATTAGCATAACAAAACTAATAATAAATAATGCTAACAAAATAAAATAATAAAACTAATAAATTAATGCTCTCTAACAGTAGAACTGGTTGTAGTAGCAGGAAAAATCACAGAATCATATAAAATAAGATATGCATTGTAAAAACTTTACACAAGCAGCAACATCAGGCTGGTTAGATTAAATGACAAAAACCCTGCAACTGCGCTGTTAAAGAATGCCAAATTAAATGGTGATGATGAAAAATTCAGCTGTAAAGACTATGATTTGTGTCACAACAGAAATTCATTTGAAGACTATAATGTGAAGCGATGTTTTCTGTATTGACACATTCTATCCTGTTATATCACTCAGCGCTAATGTAGAGCGTGAATGGTGGAAATGTATATGAGCCACTCTCCACTGGGTTTTTCAAGGGAGCTGCTCACAAATGAACCCACTGAATAATCTTGCTGTAGGTGGTTGGGTGTGCTATTCAGTGCAACCTGTACAGCAAGTGTTCTTTTCCCACAAGAGCCACAGTGGGTGGAGGCTGGCCACATTCTTTTGTTAGCATTAACAATGACAGCTTAAAACTCTGATATCGGATCCTTCCAAAGTCTCCTCATTTCCTACCCATTTCTTCTGTTTCAATTTGGAGACAGTGTATGCCCATTCAGGCACAGCAGAACATGGCAGGACAGGTGTATCTTTTTTTTTCTCCTCCCCCCTGTCAGGAACACCGTAGCACTACAAGCACAAAAAGTGATGCTTTGGTTTCACATGAGAGCGAAAGTTCAGTGTCTCCGGTTTCATCAGGGACGCAATCTAAAGGGCAGAAGTTAAGGCCAGAGAACCTTGGGCTTTTTCTCCTGTAGCACAATTAAAACTCAAAGCAAAAACATGCGACGTGGTCAAACAAAGCCACCTTTCATGAATAGTTTTTAATAGTTTAATGA
The DNA here is from genome assembly GCA_030068375.1 of Ostorhinchus rueppellii. Taxonomy (NCBI): domain Eukaryota; kingdom Metazoa; phylum Chordata; class Actinopteri; order Kurtiformes; family Apogonidae; genus Ostorhinchus; species Ostorhinchus rueppellii. The sequence goes on from JAQQZY010000023.1 coordinate 5,466,472, forward strand.
AATCATTGAGCTGAGCCTACGTTTCCATCATTGAACACCATATGAATACTGAATACATTTGCCAACTCCCACTTCTCTGTAAGTAGCTACAAAATATGACTGAATTAATTATCCACTTTTTAGCCAGATTACAGAGGACCACACCATAGTTTCAAATGACGGTACCATTATCTCCATTAAGTGAGATTTTTTTCCATTTCTTATAATGATCCATCATTACAGATAATGGAAGACAATATAGGTACTTCCGTTGTGATGTGGATTGTGAAGGTTGACAAGCCAACCTAAATGGAGATTAATGCCGACAAAGGGGCCTGCCTCCTGCCACACCCCAGCCATCTGCAGCCCAGTGTACCAAAGGGGTCCACCAGCAACCTGATTGGACCCCTACATCCTCTGGAGAGCTAGCTGTCAAGTGATCTGCCTGCATGAAATGACCCTGTCCGCTTTATTCCCCACAACCACCCACCCTCTAGCCTCGTTCATATTCCTACCCTGTGCGTATGTGTTGGCTCACATGCCTGTAATTTCACCATTCCACATTTGTGCCTGTCTTCTCACTTGCTCCAAAGAAGTGGGAAAAGCAAGAAAAGCAGTGAAAATTCCAGACGTTATTACACTGCTGCATGCACAGCTCCAGCAATACTCCCCTTTCATCTTTGTTTCCTCCTCTACTGACAGATGGTAGTTATCAGACAGTATGGAAATACTGTGGTTAAGATACTTTTCACTGATTTTTTTCCCTTTGGTATTTATGACCTGATGATCATCATGAGAGCATTGTGGTCTTGAACAGAGGGCCACTCTGCCAGCGTTGTTAGAATCAAGATGCTAACGTTTGCCACATGGGAATGACGCACTACCTCCAAGCAGCGAGTGTTCAGGAAGCTGGATTGTGCGCTGTCTGCTTGAATGTACTCGAACACACCAGAGTGCTTAGATGTGATTAAGCAATGCTTTTGCATGTTATATGCATGTTAAGACCTTCATTTAACAATTACTTTATTGTCAGTTAATCTGTGACTTATTTTAAATCTGTCATTTAGCTCCTTAAAAAATGTTAACGTCTTCACATTCTGTGACATTTAACATTAAAGAGCAACAAATTCCCATATTAAATTATTTAAAACAAGAATGTTGTTGGGTATTTGCTCAAAATAATGACTTAAGTAGTGAAGCAGTTAATTTTGTGTTGAACAGCTAATCAATAAAAGCTCTGCAGTACTGCAACTGCTTTAGCAGGTACAGTAAGCTACTCTGCTAGCATGCACTTACTGAAAGGTTTTGTGTTTTCATATTTTGACTTAAAGGGGTCATATTTTGCTGAACCCATTTTTATTAGTCTTTGACACATTTATTTGTGGATTTGGACTCTAGTAGTTCAAAAATTTTAAGTTGAATCATACAGGTGCTACAAAATTATCTTTATATTAATTTGGCCAAAACTAAGTGGATTTCTACCAACTTTTTAAATTTCTTCTTATTTTTTTTACATTTACAACTAGTTAAATTACAACATTTGCACATATAAGGTCAAGACTTCTGACAGACATTTCTTGGAGTACACCTAATTTGGTTGTCAGCAGCAGCAGTTGTAGTCCAAAGTGAAAGCATGTCCAACCTTCGAGTCAATTACCTAAAATATTCAGTTGTTGGTTATATTAATGAACACAAGTGGCAGAGTAGGACAGAACGCACAGTCAACAACCCGTGAGGGGGTGGGGTCATGTGCATTTAAAGGGCCAGCGCTTTAAACGACCTGTCTCGTGTCATCACTCAGAAATATTGTTGAAGATGGGCCTGTAGAGTTGAATTATTGAAGAATTTAGACCCAAGCGGAGCATTTACAGTTTATGTAGACCACAGAGAAAGGTTTGAAAATGCATAGTTCCATTTGAAAAAGAAAAATATCACTCCTCTAATGATCATTTTTACTGTAGACAAAGTATGGGCTGCTAGCCATGGCTTTCCTGCTGCAAATAATCACAGCCTCAAGTCACTAATAAAGAAAATAAATGTAGTAGAAGTTCGACTTAATCTCCATAGACCTAATGACTTGTTTTTTATGTACTGACCAAAGACCTTTTTCACTGATTTATGTAATGTGTGTGCAGTGCAGAGCATATGAAGTCACTGCATTATTATTATTATTTTTTTTGTGTGTGTTTTGTTTGATTTACAAAATGGAAAAATCGCTGTTAGTTGTCGATTTCTCACTCCCATAAATATACCAGAATGTCCTGTGGCCAGACACTGAACCCCAAGTTGCACCCATTGACAGCTCTACTCCACTGTGTTCATGAGAGGCTCCGGAAAGGTCTGTTTACCATAATGTGTTCATGCCATGTTGGTTGCTAGTGTTTTTTCTGGCCAAGGAGATAATGAGGAAAAAGGTCATTTAGTGGGAAATTAATTTACACCAGTTGTTACATGACTAATATTTCCCTTATGAAGTATTTTTAGCTGCCACTGACATTTTGTACAGCACTCCATGCTACGTTTTGTCCTTGTAAATACCAAACTGTGTGATGGTGAGCCTTCCACGTATGTGCCATGTGTACGAGGTTAAGCCCCTACAGTACGAGCTGAAATTGTCCTCTGGGCAGTGGCCAAATGGGTTTATTAGCAGCTTTCCTCTTTATGATCTCAGCTTATATATATATATATGTGTTGACATACATGTATCAGGAGTAGAAGCAATTAAATGATTTTTCTGTGTGAGGCGCAGTGTCCTGTGTGTTTTGATTTGTTTCCCCGGTAGTGTGTGCTGTACGTATTTTGTTTGTGTGTCTTTTGAGCCCTCCCAATGAGTCCATACCCTTAGAGCTTATTTCCCAGGTGTCCCACATTTCCAGCTAATCTGCTGCTCACTTTGGCTCCTAATCTGTCTCGGAGGAGCCTGCTGGGCTGGAGGGGGATCGGGGATGTGAGCTCTGTGACAACTACAGAGAAGAAGGAGTTTAGAGAAGCAAAAGTCACTTCCCAATCATCTCCCTGTCCTCCCATATCACATGACACACAGTTCCCTTCACTGTAAACTAACGTGCAGTCACATCATGACACACATGCTTGTACCAGTGTCGGTACCGGGCATGCACGTGTCTGAAGTGTTCTGCATTTGTGAGTATGATCGGTTCGAGGTAAATTTGAGTCACGCCACTATGGTAATAAACATTTCTTTGAAGCTTGACGGGTGGGATATGAGTTAAGTTAATGGAGTAAAACTGACATCTAATCATTAAAATAACTGGCATGTTTTTTTTCTGTCATTGGATAAGCTCATAAAAGTGCCTGTGTGCTTTTATTAGCTATTTTTAGTAACTGGGTAATGCCTGAACTGAACACTCAAAGTTCACAGTCTCCTGGTTATAAATCTCAAAGATTAGGCTGGAGTTTCTTCAAAAGTAACCCATTTAAAGTCCCTGATAATATCCTTGAGTTTGAGAGTAGTCTGATTTACACCTTGCAGGTCATCAGTGGTCAGCCTCACACACTGGCACTGTCCTGACTTAGAGTGTGAGGATCCACACAGAGTCCCAGACCTGTTAATTGCACCAGACATGGAAACCCAGAGGGAGAAATGAATATCTTGTTTGTGTGCCAGTGTGTGTGTGTGTGAGGGGTGAAGCGAATGCCAGTTGTCTAATAGCTTTCACACAAGCCTGATTGAATTAGATGGCGAGCAGGACTGTGTTCCTAATTGAATTGCGGAGACCCTGTGTTGCAAACAGTGCGAGCTTGTGTTCCCAGTGGAAGTGCTGAGGCAGACGGGGGACAAGCTGGCCTTTCCTCACTCTCGGCAACAGACACGCAACTCGTGGCTGCTCTCCTACGGTTAATCTGTGGACATAACTGTCATTTCACAAGGTTACACTCGACTTGGATGTGAGTAGTTCAAAGGCTAATGATCTGTACTTGTTCTACAGCAAAAGCAAACAACTTCTCAATCTAGTATTCCACCTTGTAAGTAAAAGCCTCTGATCTGTTGCTGTAATTATTCATATAAATAGCTTTCACTGGCACGACCGAAGCTAATAGAGGCCCAAACTTGTGCATACCTCATTGTAGAGGCCTCTTTGGTCACAATAGAATACAGGAAAATACCCGACATCCACACACACAATCCCTGTGACGCTGGCCATTTTCACTGCTTTCAGCACTTTTTCCTGCTGTGCTCACAAAACCTAGCACCTCTGATTTTTTTTTCTCTCTTTTACCCCTCCAGCCCTTTCTCTTTCACAACCTGAACACGGCGCACACAGGCTTTGCTCGTCTTTGTCTCCCTTGTCTCTTCTTTAATAGTGTGTTCATTAAATAAAGCAGTTTTTGGGGAGGGTGGGCTCGATACTGAAAAAAGGGGGAAGAGGGGGCTGGAGTGGGAATGCTGTTGTAGCTGTGATGTCCTAGACTGCCGGACAAAGAGGCTCTCTGTTGGGTGTAGATGGAAGATGGCTGATGAAAGAGGCTAGAGTGGTGTTCAGGTTGTTGTCGTTGTTGTTTTCCTCTCGTTTTTATTTCATCAGATGTTGTGTCCTTCAGTTGTGTTACCTGCTATGAGCCGTGTGTGATCACATGGTACGCACCCCCTGTGCCCCCATAATGGAAATATCAAATGTGTAATCATTGTCAGGCTGTTTTTATGTGTCGAATGTGTGCGGCTGCCGGCATGGTCAGAGGAGCCCAATTTACGACGAGCTCAAAAGTGGTCAAATGGGCTCCCTGCCTTTTTCCCTTTCTGTCCGTCTGTCTGTTTGTCTGTCTGCTTGTGTTCCCCTCCCTCTTTTTGAGCTACTCAGATCTTCCCTTTCACAAACACTGACTTGATTCTGATGGTTTTCGCTGCAGGTCTCGTCTTCAATTTGCTATAAATCTCTCCGGGTATAATATTCAGGAAACCTTTGAAACAACCAGCAAATTACCTGCTGTAAAAACTGACTAGCACCCTGGCAGGAGCTTACCTCTCACATCTCTTGCAATACTATTTTTACGCAGTGACTCTCGCAAAAACCCCTAATTAAAGCTTTTATGTCGCTGTATCTTATTAAAAGTCGTAAACACAGACAGACACAGCCGGGGGTTTGGAATATAAATGCATAATTTAGCATCTTGACAGAGTTTTAAGACACAATGCTAGATAAGTTTAATGTTTTACTTAGTCTTTAAATGATCAAGTACTAAAAGCCACACAAACAGACACATTTCTCTAGGTTTTTTTGTGTGTTTTTTTTCCAGATTTGAGACTTAAGAGTGAATACCATGTGCCTGGTAACAATTTTAGGTGACCTGGACCTTTTGACATGGCTACCACTGAATTGAATCGGAAGTGTTTATAAATTCTCTAAAAGTGTTTTTGTGCAGT
>JAQQZY010000023.1:5483028-5513217 GCA_030068375.1 Ostorhinchus rueppellii
CTCTATCAACTCGTCTCAGGTCAGAGAAGGACATATTTCAGTATGAAAACACGGTGGACTGTTCCTTTAAAATAACATATTTAACCTTTAAAGACCCAAGTGTTATTCTTCCTTACTCTGAGCTTTTATGGATATCTACAGCACAGGTGTCAAACATGTGGCCCATGGACCAAAACAGGCTCTCCAAAGGTTGAAATCCGGCCCACAGCATGATTTTATAAAGTGCAAAAATTACACCAAAGATATAAACAGTTAGGGGTGTTGAAGTCATTTTAGTTCAGGGGCCACATTCAGCCCAATGTGATCTGCAGTAAAATGACAGTATCATAACCTTTTAAAAATAAAATATGAACAACCTGAAAATTAAGTACAATTTTAACAATATTCTGGCTAAAATAAGAAATTATTCTTATTTTAGTTCCAAATTCCAAACTTCAAAATTTCAACAATATTATGCCTATTACCAAATGTTTGTGTAGCATTGTCTGTAATGTATATGTAAAAATGAAATACAAAATTCAGGCATTATAGGATTCAAACTGCACTTTTTCTTAAGAAATTTCTTTTTTTCCCCCCCTGTTACTTTCATAATTGAATGTTTGTATTGCACTAAAACAAAGAGAAAAACTTAGAATTGTCATTATTTATAGGTTTTATACTATTATTCTACTGGTGTGGCCCACTTGAGATCAAATTCAGCTGAATGTGGCCCCTGAACTAAAATGAGTTTCACACCCCTGATCTACAAGATAAGAAAATTAAATGTTGAAAAACACCTGATTTTCACTGAAAGAAAAACCCAATATACAGAACACAGCATTAGAATAAATGGTGATAAAGCACTTAAGGATGGTTAAATATAGAGAAACTTTTATTTTGGAAGTGACACAAATGTCCCAGTGGGCCCTTATGGGTTAAAAATGACCCACTCGTCCCATCCCCAAGAATATGAGACCCAACAAAAGTTACAATTAACAAGAAGATAGCAGTTAGGGGTGTTAGAAAATATCGTTTCTGCAAAATATTGCAATATTTCACAATACTGTATCGATATTAAAAAGTATTGTATCGATAAATTTTAGATATTTATTCAAAAGCAGATATTGCAGAAGTCCATTTTGTTTGTTGTTTTTCTTTATTGTTTCTATTTTGTTTATTATGTTGGTTCCTCTTTGGGATTGCACAAAAATAACGTTATGATGTTACTGTAGTTACGAACTAATAGAATATGAAAATTTGAGTAGGATCTTAAACTGTAATAACTATAAAGCATAAGTTTTAACAAACAAAAATTTTGTGATGTAGCATCAGATCCTGTTGTGATCAAATAAAAATGGGTTTAGTATTTGTGCATATTTCAGGTGTAATTCAATTCTTCTAAAAAAAAAAAAAGAAACAAACAAAAAATTGCCTTTTTAGCAGTATCATGATATATTATGATATATCGTATCATGATCCTAGTATTGTGATTTGTATCATATTACCAGATTCTTGCCAATACACACTCCTAGTAGCAGTTCATTTTCATTCAGAGAGAAATTGTGCCCAAAATAGCAAACAAAGGGATGCTACAACCGACCCATTACTAATCATGAAAATAAAACCAGAAATAAATAAAAAAGAATAAACAAGTGGTGTGACTTTACTCCTAACCAAAACATGAGAAAAAATGTGAAAAACAATAACAACATCTTCCTACTTTCTGCTCCCGATACAATATTTACAAAATTCACTAATTTTACAGAAACTCTCTAAACAAAGAAATATCCGCACTTCCAGCCAAACAGTGTCAGGTTCTGCCAGTCACACACACCTGCAGCTGATCAACATATCACAGTCACGGTGACACTGAAGAGAGAGAGAGAGGGCTGTCAACAAAACACAAACAAAACAGAAATACATCAAACAATATTTATATGAATATCAGGAGACTTGGGCACTCAGGTGGGTGTCTGGAAATCCTGCTACAAGAAACTGTCACATTGTTCTGGACCTTTATCATTAACCCTTTCATGCATGAATTATGAGAGCCTCAATTAAGATTTTTTTCCTGGGTGTTTTTATCCCTCTAGGCATTAAGAAAACAATGCAATTGACATTTTTTTATTAACCTATTTTTCATGGAGTTACAAATACTGTTCATTCAGCTGGACACCATGCATTTAATTTTTGAAACAAAGAAACATATTTATTGATATACTGTGGGAAAACTATGAAATAATTTTCATGGAGATAAATATGCCAAAAAAAAATTTGTTTGAAAAAAAAAAATAGTCTAACAACAATAATAAGTAATTGATTTACACTCAAATATGTTAGTACAGATCAGGTTTATGAAGAACAGTAAAGTTACAGTAATAGTGTGAATGTATGGGATGATGCATAAGTGTCCACTGTGTTGGCTGATATGGCACTAAAACAACAAAATCCATGAATATACAAGAGAACAGCTGTAGGATAGCTGTCCACTGTAGTTACCAGTATGAAAGGGTTAACATACAAAAAATGTGTACAAAAATTTAGAAAATGTAGAGCAAATGATATATTAACCCATAAAGAGCCAGTGTTACTTCTGTGGCAGTTCCCACATGAATTTGTCTCTCTATTTAACCATTAATAAGTGATTTATCACCACTTATTATATTATTACCCTCTGTATTTTGCATGTTTCATTGTAAATCATGTGTTTTCCTAGATTTCATTTTCTACATTTAGTTTAGATGTTCATGTAAACTCAAAGTAAACTCAAAGGTTATTATATCAAAACAGAGAAAATTGAAGAAAAAGGGACTTTTTCAGCCAAATATATAATTAAGTGAGCATAAATCAAGTGTCTCCATCCACTGTCATTTATCAAACTCCATGGGTTTCACTGTTGTAGAAGATGACAGTGTTTCCATGGAGCCTCTGAATTTCCAAATGGGTCATATCTGATGACCATGAAAGATGACACACTACATTTTATAACAATTATTTACATGTATTGATAGGATTAGTGGATCAACAGGTATTAACTCTTTCATGCATGAAGTATGAGAACCTCAATCAAGATTTTTTTTTTCCCCCTTGAATATGTTTATCCTTTTTTAGGCATTAAAAAATACAATGTGATTGAAAAATGTTTTCATGGAGTTGCAAAAATGTCCACTCAGCTGGACACTAAAGAAGCAAAGAAACAAGTATTTACTGATAAACTGTGTGAAAGCTATTAAATAAAAACTGTTTACTGCTGCTAATCTGATGTTTTCTCACATTATAACATACTTGAATACTAGTCATTACTCACTACATGGAGATAATATGCAGAAAACAAAATCTGTTTGTTGTTAATTACAGTGTAATAAGAATTGAACGATTGATTTACACTAAAAAATGTCAGATCAGGTTTATCAAAAGTTTATCACAGCAAAGTTACAGTGATGTTATCAATTGGACTGTGTGGGATGATACATAAGCATCCGGTGTGTTGGCAGATAGGAAACTAAAACAAAATCCATGAATATACAAGAGAACAGAATAATTGTCCACTATAGTGACCACTATGCATGAAAGCGTTAAACATTTTAGATCAGTAGATACTTTTAGTCACCAGTGTATATTTAGGTTTTTATGGGTTAGTGACATCGAAAAAGAACAAAAAGCTAATAAAATGTCCAACTGCAGTAGTTAGATCCGTGAAAAGTCATGTAGTAAGTTTTGATACGCTCCACCTTGACTGTACATTCATTTTGCTGAGGTGGTGCCCATAATGACCTCGGAGCTTTACCTAAACACTTAAACCTTACACTGAATAAAATGATATTACTGCAGACACTACACTGCAGACATGTATTTAAATGCAAATAGTAAAATCCTACTTGGAACTTCATTGACCTCACCAGTAGCCTCTTTGGGTTTTTCTGTAAAATGGAGAAAGTCTAAGTATCCAGGAAGAAAACATTGTAGAAGCCACATCATCTTGGGGCATCTATTTACCCATTTATACAGTTCTATTATTTCAGATAATTCCTGTTTAGTTTGTGTGTGTGTGTGTGTGTGTGTGTTTTTTTTTTCTTTTCATTTTAACCAACCCTTCTCTACTTTCCCCACATCTCTATGCTTAAGTTGGCCTACATTTCTTAATGTATCAAGTGAAAATTGTAGCTTAGACCACATTTTCGCCTGGGAGTTCAATTAGTCATTTCTGATAGCTGAGAGGCAGAGTGTAATACGTCCTAATAGACTTCTGCTGCCATTTTCCTTCTTACAGGCAAGGAAATATGTCTGGATAAGACAGGCTACAAACACACAGAGTGTATACTTTTGTCCACCACATATGTCAAACATGTCAGTAAGTGCTTGATTTCAGGTCAGAGCAGCCAAGCCTGTGTTTAGGCTGTCAATAATATTTAAGGGGTATGGTTCTGATTAGAGATGGTCGAGTAGAAATTGTAGTCATTACTAAATGTCTTTATGGGAGTGAAGACAGCCTCCGTAAAAAAGGAATACATTCTTAATGTGCAGAGTTTTTTGAAAACTATGCTTAAAACAAACAGTAACTAACTAAGGCTATGTTCAGACTGCAGCCAAATGTGGCCCAAATCTGACTTTTTGCCAGTATTTGACCTGTATCTGACCTTTTAAAGACAGTGAACAGCACATGTCCGATTTTTTTAAAATCCAACTCGGGCCACTTTCATATGTGGTCCTAAATCTGATATGTATTGGATATTTTGTAATGCAACATCAGTCTGAATGGGCAGGTCGCATTTATCCAACCTTTACATCATTGAAATCGCCAGAGATGAGTGTCTTGTCATGACAGTGTTACAGAGGCGGTCACAGATATATTAAAATGTTTTTCTTGTCATCGGAAAATTCTGAATGAAGTCTGTGTCAGTGAAGCGGCTAATTTCACTATCCCACCACTCCTGACTCCGACTCCACATTCAAATACTCCGTTGTACAGACGTGGCAGCCGCAGCAAAAAACCTGGCTCTGCTTTTTTTAACCCTATAACAGTCGCCCCCTAAACTTAATTCACGAAAGTGGCATACCCAAATTGTAAGTAGCATAGATCCCACATAGTTTTACGTACATGCATGTACTTGGTACCATTGGAAAGGTCTCAAATGAAAGCTGACGGTCTCCGCTTTCAAACGGTATGCGGTTTAAGCATCGTACATGTTTGTACATGCCGTGAATCATGAATGAAAATCGTAATCCATCAGAAAACAACGCCCCCTGGGGCGCTCACCACCCAGTGACTGTTATTACTTAAAATTATTTGACTGGTGCTGACTTTGGTTTTAGATAAACTTTATCAGTGACACACACTGATACCAGATCCCTCCATATTTACTTCCTTAAACACAGTGTGTGCTGCATGGTTCCGTATGACATCAGGACCTCTTCTGTGCATGCGGGTCACTTCAGGGTCCCATTCAGTTCATACTCAAAACTGATAGAAGTCGCATTCAATTTGTAACATGAATGAGCACAGAAAAAAATTGGATTTGACAAAAAAAAAATCCGAATTGAGCATTAAGATCTGCTGTCTGAACGTAGCCTAAAAATGTGCAGTCTGCCAGTCATTTTCTAGCTTTGTGTCTCCGAGCTGCTGTATCATCAATTTCACTGCATGGTAGAGAGATTATCTTCTACCTGAACACAAACAATCTGTATTCTGTGAGAGACTTCAGCATTGCACAACAAATAAATTAGATTTCCATATGCCCAATATGGAGACTACCTATATTACATTCCAGAGGACGTATTTGTTTAGGCATTTCATTAACTCAAGGTGAACTGTACGAGGATGGCACTAATGTTATCAAGAAGCGGGGAGACTGAATTGGTTTCTTATCAGGTGAACTGGCTGATTGTGGAAGCGAACCACATTACTCACGGGGTGGGGATTTAATCAGGTGCAGCCTTTTCATATGGTGTGGGGAAGATTTATGACTTAATTATTGTCCAAATTGTCCAAGTCTATGTAACCAGGCTACCAGGGATTTTGTCGCTCCACTGGTCCGTGGTGTGAAAAGCATTGGTGTGGAGCCAGGTGGGACTGCCAGAATGTGTCAATACAGCAGCCGGCCAAATGTGGCTACTACACTGTTGACTTTAGGACAGTCTTACCGGTTTCCAGGGGCACAGAACTCCTCAATCCATGGACAATACAATCTGTTAATTGATCATAGGAATGTAATTAATTTCAGTTTGAATTCCCATACTTTTATATCATTATTTCATTAGAATCCTGCAGTTCCTGGTGGATGTGGTGCTGTCTTAAACAATAGCCACTCCACTTGAAACTAGAGGTCACCAGATTTTTAAAGGTCATTTTAATAAAGATATACTGAAGCAGGAAAGCAGCAGGAAAAAGCCCAATTAACTGCCTGATAACCCCATTCTCCAAATAAAAATAATGTGACACTGTCATTACTTTAACTATTGAGCCAAACATTTAATTTAAAGCAATGAATAACTAAACAATGAAATCTGATCTAATTCCAGACCTGTTTAATTTTTAATTAATTTTTTTTAGCTATTGTTTTGAACTGAGTGTCAGTAATTCCTCATGACAAATCAGAAAAATTAGCCATCAGCAACTATGAGACCCAAATTGGGCTGATAATAATAGTTTGTTATCAAAAAAAAAACAAACAAAAACAATTATTCCTGCCTATATCTCCTGAAAACAGATGTTGGATTTCTCATTTCTTGAATAAACTGGTAGAGTAAATATAATATTTTTGCTGTGAGCAGGGTGTTGTCAAAATGTATTTTCGTATTACTCTTCTAAAACACTGGTCTGAAGACTTTAGAGCTGTACAGCAGATATGTCACCTGAAAGATAAAGAGGCTGAGAGACAGAGAATCAGATAGGGACCACCGGTACACATGGCGTGCAGTGTGACCATGACAGAAGGTGTTAAGAAGGGCACATATGGTGGATGCCAGTGTAGGTCAGCCAGGCAGACAGACAGGAGGCCTCAGCATGCACCTGGAGCTCAGAACTGACAGAACCTTGAGAGAGAGGACTGTTCTGGTAGTCAGCCAGCCACGCAAACACTGCACTGATGCCACTGTTGGTAGCCAGGAACCTGTTTACAGAAACAGATTCAGACGAGCGCTACAATGCAGAGCCCGAGATTAGCTTTAAGATAGATACATGTATGGTAAGCAGCCTCGAGGGTTGACAGTGAGGTTCATCGGATGACTTTAAATAACCTATGCATGCAAAATGAATTTAATTATGACTTCCCCGAAGAGAATTAGCACACGGATTGTCAAAATTAGTTAACTAATTGGTCTAGTTCATAAATCATTCAGTAGCCTTGTGTTTTCTCTACGTATATTATATGGATGTGTTCCTTCTGTGTGAGAGCTGCAGACTTAAGCTTGAGCCACAGAGCAATAGAGTATGCGCATCGCCTGCATACGAATCTGGGTTAAAAGGCCATGATCTTTTGGACCAGTGGGCTGTAAAAAGGCTCATAATGTGGGTACACAATTAATTATTGTTGAGTGCTTTATCCTTATACTAAAATGCTTGAATAATTGACTATCCTTTAATGCACTCAGCTATTTACTTTTTACATGTCTTATGTGATAATTAAAATAACATAGTAAAATTAGTGATAAAACAAAAAGGGGTCATGACCAAATTAGTGTTGTGTATTTGTATTAATTTATATATACACTCTACTCTTTCACTCAACCAATTAAGAAAATGGATCTGGATAAACACTGTGGTACTCCCCTCTATGTCTTTGTAGCTCCTGTCTTTTATCACTTTCTTGCTTTCCTCCTTACAAACCACTCTCTCAAGTTCAAATTCCTGTGGTGACATTCCGATTAAGTATTTCTTCTAAAGCAGCAGCGAAACAGAGTTGTCATTGTCTTGCCGACTATCTTGCAACTGTGTGGAGTTTTCTGGTTTTGCTCCTGCTTAGATGTCGCTAATACCTCTGATTTTTTAATGTAGCCTGGATTCGCTTGTATATATAGATCCTGTTCAGCTCATCATGTGATCTGCATCTGCTTTCATCCCCTCAAAGGGTTTATGTGTAAATTGAGGTCAGGAACTTTCTAAGTAGAGATGATCTTTTGTAATCCATGCTATTGTGTGCCACTCGCTGCAGTAACCTCCTAGTGCGTAGATATGCATGATTTCAACGCTAAGCCAGAAGTCATAACTTTGTACTGTAATGGAACAGGAGCAGATGTCCTGTATGTGATTTCCACATTTCTTGTATCAGCAGTAAAACTTGAATTTGGAGCCAGCACAGTAGTGGTTTGGTGCAACTGGATCGCTTTTGTTGAAATTAATGTGAACTAGGGATGTAACAGTACAGAAAATTTTCAGTTTGGTACATTTTTGGTATAGGGGTCTTCAGTTCGATTGTATCGAAGGCCCCAAACCAAAATGCTTCAGTACAAATGAGTGCACCGTTATACCCCCAATGTGAACACTAGGGCTGAGTGATATATCGTTTGAGCATCGTCATCGCGATATACATGTGTGCAATAGTCGCACCGCAGGTCCTGTAATGTAGCAGGTAAATAGACTCATCATGTTCTAATCGAATTCCAAGGGTACCTGACACACACTGCATGCAGCGATCCACCACACACACGTCACAATCGTTCTTAATCAGTTTGCCGAAGCAAACCACGCCCCTGCATATGGAGTGAGTCACTGGTAACAACATTGAAAAATGAGCAAAAACAAAACCAATGTCAGTTATCTGGGATTATTTCTACAAGAGGGATGATATTGAAACACGTGTTCTGTGTCGACAGTGCCTTGCACTTGTTGCCACAACGAGAGGAAATACAGCTCAGTGTTTCCCACAGGACAGGAATCTATTTATGGTGGTGAGGTTGTGGGGGGGGTGACCAAGAAAAACACATGAGTTTTAACACTTGAACACTTTCGTTGCATCCAGTTGCATCATTACTAATGCGCAGAACCACGCTACTTACAGCGCCAGCTAAGCAACAGCAGCTAAACAAGTGTGATGTGGCTAGCCTGTTGGCTAACGTTAACGCTACTAACAGTGTGGTTAATGTCTCTGCACATGTTGAGCTTCCAGCTATATTAACAGAGACACCGGCTAATATAGCATGAGCATGAGTTATAGCTGTTCGGACCACCGTTGTAGTTACCTTGGTCTTTTCCACCGGTCTTCTTCTTCTTCTGGTAGACGAGGTGTGTTAAGTGCATCTTCTTTGGTTTTATTGGCGGAATGACGAGTTATACTGCCACTTACTGTACCGGAATTGTAATGGCTTGATCCATTACAATGCTTTCATGAGCGAGGTCGAGCTCAAAAGTGGAAAAAAAATATTTGTGAAAGTTATTTACTCGTGGTGGGCCTCCATGAATTAATGAATGTATGGAAAACACTGCAACTAATTTGTTTGATCATTTATGTCAGCACCACCCAGCTATTCTATCCTCCTGAGTATTTTTTCATATCACAATATATATATATCACATTTCAAAGGGAGACAAGCAGTCACAGGTCAAGATAGGGGTGAACTGTCCATGAAACAATAGTGTGAATTGAATTTAAGACATTTTGGCATTAAAAAAGTAGGACAAGAAGATAACAATCTACAATATGTTTAGAAAAGTACCAAAATGTCTTGAAAATTGATTACTTTTTCAAACTTCAGGTTTGACATTTAGCTTTTCCATTTTAGTTTTTTAGAACCATAATTGGCAGTTTTATGAGTGGACTCAGCAAAAGGTGGGAGGGGTGTAACTGGACAAGCTAAGGCCAATGCTACTACTGATGATTTCTTAATGTTATGAGATACAATCATGCTAGCCTTGGGTAATGTATTAAAACACTAATTAGCAATTCCTAAGTAGTGAAGTAGCTGGGTAACCATACAAACATTAAAAAAAAATTGCAATGCCAGTTTTTCCAATATCATGCTGCCATAGTGAACATTGTTTAAAATAGTGGTCCAATGACGGGCTTGCAGTGCCACATTTCTTAGAAAGTCTATTTTGGAGCAGTTTATGTTCATCTTTTGTATCAAGAGACTCTTGTGCAGTTTAGTGCAGTTTGTGTTGGAGTGTTTATTCTTGGCCTTAGGGACAGTAACTGGACAAAATAATCTTAAATCACCTCCACCTCCAACAATACAAAAAAAAAAATCTCTCCTTCTTTGCGTTGCAGTAACTACAGTGTTGACATGGACTGAATTATGTCAGTCCAGCTCTGTTAGGAAATGACTTGTATTGCCTGCGGTGCTGTCATGCTCGTGTCAGCATTTTGCCTAAGGGAAATAACCATAGAGAACTTCTAAGGAATTAACTAACAAAGTATATTGCATGTCACTGGCCAAGTATCAGAAAAACACTGCAGCAGCCTGTTCTTGCCTTTCTAGCATTGTAGAATATTGACATGCAATCTGTGGTTTGTGGAGTTTCTCCTTACAGATGCCAGTTTGGAAGTTGTTTAAATGCAGAAAAACAGCTTGCTGATTAAACAGAGTCCAGTTTCCCCCAGAGCTGTGTGAGTCAAAACCTCATTCCTTGTGTGGATCGCACAGACGTTATGCCGGTTCAGCCCGAATCAGCCCCGAGTGAATAAACGACCACAGTCAATCTATATATCTCCTTAAAACTGATTTAAATTGAACTGTTTTGTTACAGTCGATCTAAAAGCAGTTTCATATAGCACCGTAAATGGCTCTCTCAGCCTTGTTAAGGCTCCTTGGGCGGGTGCTGTAGAAGCAGTTGTGTAAATTGCTTTTTTAAAAATGTATGAAATTAATAAAGTTTTCAGTAATGAAATTAGACTTCCCAAGGACCCGATTGATTTAGAGGCTTGTTAGATGTTTTTGAGTTGTTTTTATTGACATTTCTTTTCGGCATGAAGAAAATCAAATACATAATGTATTCAGTTTTTGAGTGGCTGCTCCAACACTTCACTTCAGTCTAATCACTGAAACTGTAACCATCCATGAGAGTCTGTTATTAATATTTTTAGCACAGAAATCAGCCATAAAGTATTTGTATATTATTTTTTATGAAACTACAAGTGTACAGGAAATGACTTGGATTTTGTTCCTGATATTATTTATTGGTCACCTACGCCTTTTGACAATAGTTGGCAAGAGAGATAGAAATAGCAGCTCACTATAGTCTGTCTGTCTCATATTACAGAAAGTTAATGAAAAAGGTGATGTTTCACTGTGTGCCGGCACCACACAATCCCAAAATGAAAGTTCACTGTCTTGTTTTTGCCTGAGACTTACACGCACCTACGCTGTATGTATGTTTGACGCAGGTGTAGCCGATAAAAACCTACATTTTATGGTGCTCTGCAAGCAGTCTGCAACTTCAGAATAAAGTTATTCAAGCAAAGCAGCAAATGGCAAAGCTTCAAACAGTAAAACAAAGATAATTGAGAAAATGTTTGAAGCATCATCAGATCTTTTGTGTGATATTTACTCAGTAGCAGCAAGAAAAGCCCTCTTATTTCCTCTGCTGCATTTTCTCTCCACTGTCTGTAGATTCCCCTGGTTAGGTTAGGTTCACTGTAAACCCTAACCTCTGTAAGCATGTGAAAACTCTTCAAGCTCATGTACAGCCTATTTTAGAATTAGCTTATAGTGTGTATATGAATGTGTTACAGTCCTCAATCTTTTCCAGTGCAGATGGTTTTAAGCTTGATGAACTTAAATCTTACTTTTGTAGCTTTACTGCACTGGAAAATCTTTATAGATGTAAAACCCACAATCCTTTGCAGCTGGGGAAAGAGGGCAAGCTGCCAGTGTGCCAAAAGTACATGCAAATATGGGCCTCTCCCTTTAAGACGGCTCGATGTGGCGCTCATAAATGGAAGGCAGTCGGCGAGAGCGGAGCAGTGGCAGCCTGTTTGGGAGGCTGCCTGGTACAGAACCAGCTGGTTTGGGCCCTTTGGGAGAGATCGCGCGGTGGGGAAACGGATTTTTACAATGAAAAGGAAAGGGGATTTACGAGTCCTGACCTGTTCTTGCTACCTCCCCCATCTTCCCCAAATCATAGCGTTGCTCTCTACACCAGAGCGTCTAATCAAATCAGAGCCACATGGCTGCAGACACGTTGGGATGTTAGAAAGACGCAGATAAAAGGCCTTAAACATAGACTCTCAATATGGTGATTAATGTGCCTGCAAATGTCTTTTTTCTCCCTCTGTTTTTTAAAAATAGGTCCAAAATGAAAAGAAATATATCAAATCATAGCGTGGTGTTTATCTTGCTGTTTATAAAAATGCCAGCAGCAGGAAAATAAAAACCATAATATATTATATTATTGTGAATGTATTGTCCCCGCTGCCCATGACTCTTGAAAACTATTCATAGTGGTCTTCACCAGTGTTTTCAGTGAAGATGTGGTGCTCAATATTAGGAGCAAATCAGCACATTGAAGAGAAAATGTGTATTATGGCGCTGAACAAAGACCTGAAAAGGAAGAAAAAAGACTATAGTAGAACAAAAGAAAGTAATAACATGTGAATGGGGTCGTTAAATGCCTCGTTTCCACGTGTGTGTTAGCAGAAGCATGCTTATTAAAATGGGCTTGGATCTAAATGAGTCAAAATATGCTGCTAAACAGCATCTTTAATTGATTAGCGAAGTTACTGGCTGTTCAAACATTACAGTAAAACATCTATTAGGGAGATGTTAAGCAAAACAGAGCCCTTGTTTTCTCAGTTGTTGGGCCAAGGCCAAAGTGTCATGCTGGAGTAAACGCCAAAGTACCGTCTTTCATATCGGATCCCAGAAAGAGTCATTATGTGGGGTCTGAAACTTAATTCTTTAGCAACAGCTGGGGCCTCCCATTATGTCACAATTAAGTAATGCAATATATAATCTTGAGTGTATCCACGCCCGGGAATATTTGCTACACAATTAATTAGAACGAACGCAGCTCTGAATATTTGTGGGATGTTTGTAGGCTTGAATGTACTTGGAAAAGCAAAAAAAAATAAATAATAATAATAAAACCCATAAATAAAAGTTCACAGTCACTGTGAACTTTAAGGCTTTGGTGTGATAACTGAGAAACGTTGTTGTGACTGAGATATTTTATCTGCTGCAGTCATCAATAGTTCCCCTCATGTTGAAGACTCTTCTGTCTCCTCTTGAAGTCCTCTGTGGGATATGAGAAACTCATAAAAAACTCCTGTTGAAGATGTATTCATCAAGGCCATTTATCTTCCCAGTTCATCCATCTAATTTAATTATATGAATGTACAATCCTTGTCCTTGTCATTATAAATGCTTCATTAGTTGTGGGGACATGAATAGAGCATTCATAGAGGAAACGTATACAAATGAAGCATTCAGTGAAAGTTGAACTCACTCACTTTGAAGAAATTGATGTGAATAGACATATGTTTGAATGAGCCGCTCACCAGTTTATAAATGACTGAGTCTTACATTATTGTTTTAAAAATTTTAATTGTCCTTAATGGAGTGCAATCCGTATGATTTAAAAATAATTATTGTAACAACATAGAAAATGGCTTGAAACAACTACAACATGTATTTAGTGGCATAGCTCAGTGAAGGATGTTGATGCAGGGAAAACCAAGTGTTTACTCAGCCTCTGAATTATAGATTATCATGAAGAAAGAAAAATCTAGATACTCTTGAAGTTCTGGAGTACAATGGAGACTTGTAGTTTTGGAGTACATAAATTAGATGTACTAAAATGGCTTTCATATGTGGATCAGCGCTGTAGGCCGTACTGCAATGAAACGTTGACTTGGCATAGCACTACATTCCATAGTCAATTGGTGGAACGTCAGCTTAGTTTGAAATGCATGTAGTGAATGGACTTGAATTATACAACACAGCTGGATTTTTACTTTTTCTCTAAGCAAAATGTTTCTGCACTTTGCTACTCAGTACTTACCTTGCACCAAAACCATGTCTTCTTTAGACCTCAGTTTGTTTTTTTATTACTCCACCTTCATCTATTTCTTTAGACGAGACATGGCGACTGCCACCCGACTGTCTGGAAGTTGTCCTTTAGCAGAAAACCACAGTGTTCTCCTCCGACAGCTTTTTATGTTGGCATGTGTCCATCCCCTGTACATGAATACATGAGCTGCCTTTGTTTCTGAGGGTCTGTATCAGGTTACTAGGCATGGCTGCACCGTGCGTTTAATGGAAATACTATGCAGGAAAGGGCCATGTGGCAGTTTGAATATATGTACATCCGTAATGGGATACTCGTGAGTTCTCCTTAGAGTAACTGTTTGCCTTATTAGGCTGTCGTCTTGTGACGGCAAACAAACTGTGAGTACAGATAGATGGAGGAGATTCCTTAGACGGGTGTCCTGACTCGGTACTGTATATATTATCGTACCTCCGGCTTCAGGAAAGAGGCATGATGTATGTACGCAGCAGAGTCACAGGCCATCGCAGAGGAGTAGGTACTTTACTGAGATGAAGTACAGAACATCAATTTATTATCTCCTGGCACATTTACTGTATATCTCAGGGCAGCAGCACATGATGACATACTCAGGCTCTTGACAATTTTTTATACGAGATCATAATTTGCTGCTTCAGTCAGATGCCTGTGTCTTAGTCAAAGGGCATGTGAGGCTCAGCCGATTAGCTGATGAGAATTAGTAAGGGTACAGAAGTACAAATACTTTTTAAAAAACTTTATTTATAGAACATTTTAGACTGTGATGCACAGCAGAGGCTTTACAAATACAGAATAAACATTGATTGTCACATCTGAATGTCAACCCTCTCCCATCACCCAAGGCCAGTCACCCAAAACCCAAATAAAAGACAAAGAAATAGTTAAAAAAAAAAAAAATCAAACTAAAAAAAAAAATCATAAATGAGGAATAGTTGTGTGTGTATATATAGATACACACATATACATATATAAACATAAACATATATAATTAAAAATGAATAAATTATATCAAATAAAATAAGTATTAAAAAAATAAATAAATAAGTAGGCATATTAATCCTCCAACTCCGAGAAAAAGTCCAGTGAATGTGTGTAATACTAAAAAGGATCCCAGCTAACGACATGATTTCACGAGCCTTTTAGTGTAAACCTGAGTTTCACAAGCTTCAGATAATAAAACTCCTCATGAACCCCAGAAGCACAAACACTTTGTTCCTGTATGTGCTCCGTATCTGCACTTTGCTCAACTCTTCTTCTACTCCTGGACATTTTCATCACAGACACTTTTTTGTTCTTTCACATTTGAAGAGAATTGTCAAATATTTGATTTTGCATCATTATTGGCTTTTTGTGCTGATTCCCCCAGAAAAGCCAGTGGAAGTGGCTGGGGAGAGGGCTGTCTGGGCTTCTCTGCTGGGGCTGCTGCCCCCGCAACCCACACCCAGATAAGCGGAAGACAACGAGTGCGAGGGCTGCTTTTAACCTAAATCAGACAATAACACATATATGACCCCTCTGTGTATCCATCATGCACAATAAATACAAGATTAAAATAATTTTAAAAATGTAATGGGATGAAAGATCAAGAAAGAAAGAACGGATCACAGTATGAGACACTGTAATATTTCAAGTTAAATCAAATAATCTCAGTTTCATGTATTTTAGCTTCTTCATTTAATTTTTTTTCTATAAGGGTGCTTCTATGAAACTGGTTCCTAAAAACAGGACATGGGGCTAAAAATTCCAACTAGCTGTAGACTAACGAGCAAGGAGCAAGTTTGGTAGCCCTTTGGGTCTATTTTAAAAATAAATATTTACTGAGATAAAAGGAAAACTACTTTTCAGATAAAACACCATTTTATATTATTTTACATTATATTCAATTCAAAAATCCACATGCAACACAGTCAAAAGCACATGAAAATTATTATTTTGGTATTATTTTTTAAATATCTCTTTATTCTCTCACAGGTACATTTTGGGAATTGAACTAATTATGCAAGGCAGTGTATTTCAAAAATGGCCACTGTTGCAAAATCATTCGCAATTCATATGCATTTAACTGGGCAGGTTCTGCATGTAACACAAGGGGACACGATGGGTAACACCAAACCTGGAATGAGACTAAGATTCATGTAAAACCATGGATGAGAAAACCTACTAAGATCATCACATTTAATAGTGTCTTTATTTATAGCTGTATAAGAGCATTTACAGCCCTGTTTTCAAGTTAAAATGCACTGCTTTTCCTGTACCAATTTTGGTCCTATTTTTGGCCCCAATATTTTATTTAAAAATTTATTTAATTTTGGAATGGCTCAGAGCAAGAGTACAGTATACATTTTTTTGCATTTATCTGAGGTCATCATTAGGTACATCCTGGGGGGGAAATATGTCTAAATGTCTCTTTTATTATTGGGTCTAAAACAGCTGGTAAAGTGTCAGATACCTAAATAAACCCAGTTTCATAGAAGCACCCATATTGTATTTTTGAAGTTCGAATGTTTTAATAGTGTTCATGTTAAATTCTCTTAACTTTCCACAAAAACAGCAGATTGTTCTTCAAAAGGCCACACTGCAAATTATTTGGTTCTTACCTAGATATAAAAACTTAGATTTAGAAGTGTTCGATAATTTATCTTGTTTTAAGAGTTAATTTCTTATTTTTAGTGTTCATACAGTACATCTGTAGACATGCTTATTTCTAGATTTTATTTCAAGTGAAATTCTCCTGCTGCATGGACAGGTGTTTCACTTGTTTTGAGGACCTTTTTCCTCAGATTTAGAGTTTTTATCTTGTTTTTAGACACCCCTTTTTGCAGTGCACTCATAACAGAACTTTGAGTGCATTTCACAATCTTTCTACTTTTATTCTCTGGCTTTTAAGACCGCATGAGTTGTGTGGTCCTTTGTGTCTTTTATTTATTTATTTTTTATTGATTTTAGTACTTTTAACGAGTTGATTTTATTGTTTTATTTAGAGCATTGTTGTAGTTTTACGAACTTATTTATTGTTTTTAGTTTTTGTCTTAATTGTTTTATTGTTTCTATGATGTGCAGCACTTCGGAAACATTCTTGTTGTTTAAATGTACGATAGAAATAAAGTGGATTGGATTAGATTGGATTGGATTGGATTTCTCACTTTTAGTTCAATTAAGAAGTTGACTCTTCTCACTTCTGCTTCCAGCTGAATCGCTTTTCTATTTGAGGGAAGACTGTGTGTCCTTTTTGTGTCTGACTCCTACAGTATGTTTTATTGTTTTATGTTTTATCTTGTTGTCCCAAAGTTACTGGCATTCACATGAAGAGAAGCTAAATAAATACAGATTGACAGAAGATGTAAAAACCACACACAGAACTTTAAATACCAGAGGTGTGGTTGTAGTAGTTTCCAGTCAGTAGTTTTTCCATAGACGTGTGCGAGTGGACGGACTTGTGTCTTTATTGCTGGGACTCAGGGGAGCCACTGTGCTGCCGGCTGAGGCCTGTCTGTGTGTGTGTGTGTGTGTGTAGCACAGGCCTGCAGGGGATGAACGTGGGGCTGGGTGTTCATAAATCTTACCCAGCTTTCCTCCCTCTCTGAGTCCCCACGCTACCCTACACTTTGACACACAGAGAGGTACTGACATGGAGGCCTACGGGCCCTGCCAGCCTCCCCCAGACAGGGCTCTTTATCTTCAGCCTCTCTTAGCTTTACACTTAGCCTGAACTAATCTTAATGGTTGTTGAAGGACTTGAGGTGATCACGCCCCCCTGACCTTGGTTATACTAAAAAGAATGCCCACAGTTTTAGTTCACTGGGCTACAAGACTATCGCAGGCCACCCATGCTGTAACAAGTCATTTAGTGTACTACTGAGTCTTAATGTTGTATTAGCTTTAAATGTGAACAGCACCCATTCACTTTATGATGTTTGTGTGAGTGTAAAGCTGTTTTAAGTAACAGTTTGACAGAAGCTCATTTTTGTTTTTTAAAATAATGGTATAGGGTAATTTTAGAAGATTATAATTGTTAAGATCCAATTATTAATAAGTAAATAATTTATTTTCTACTCTACATCAAATTGCTATTCATTTGGTTGGTTATGTTTTCAGGGTTGTTGTTTTTTTTATTTCACTTTTTTATGTTTTTTGCTCGTTTGTTTGTGTACTTTTCTTTTTCCTGTATTGAACGCTGAATAGTTTAATTAGTTATGTAGGACAGGCATTAATATAAGCACCCTGCCGTTGCCTGTGCCTTTTCAGTCACTAACCACTGTCACTAACCGCTGATAGTGGTTGTATAATGTGATGACTGACTAAAGAATGTCATCATCATCATCAACCTCAAGAAAACGTTTTAATATGTTGCTCATATTAAAACTATGTATGAAATAACAAGATAATTTTGCATAAACCCATCAAGACCCAGTGCTGCTTTTGTGGCCGTTCCCAAATGAATGTTTCTCCGAATTTAACCTTCCTTAAGTGATTTATCATCGTTGATTGTAATATTATCCTGCTTGTTTTGCATTTTTCAGCATAAATCATGTATTTTCCTGTATTTAATTCACTGATCATGTTCATAAGAGCTCAGATTAAAGTTAAGGTTGAGGGTAAAACCGAAGAAAAAAGGAGTTTTTCAGAAAAGATATCAATAACTGAACATAAAACAAGTGTATCCATCCACTGTCATTGATCAAACTTTATGGGTTTTACTGGTGAATCAATGTTGTAGAAGATGACAGTGTTTCCATGGTAACTACAGAGCCTCTGAATGTCCAAATGGGTCATATCTGATGACCATAAAGAGATGACAAACTGCATTTTACTCCAATTATTTACATGTATTGATAGGATTAGTGGATCAGTCGGTGTTAAACATTTTAGATCAGTAGATGATTTTGGTCGGCAGTGGCTGTTTGGGTTTTTATGGGTTAAATCAGAAACTGCAGATCACATTTACCATCACCGTAGTCCTTTATATGCTCATAATTTGCTGGCTCCTCTTAAAGAACCGTGCCTTACTTTTGAATACGTTATAATACTCTGTTTACTTACCCAAGCAGATTATTTTATTTTCTCTTCAATACTCCAAGAGTTTTGATTCTATTCATTGCAGTAAGCCATGAAAATCAAACTGGAGGGGCTCAATAATACTTTTTTTGTCAAATCTGTTTGCATTGAAAAGGTGCTTACTAGTTTTCCCCTGAACCTGAGATGCTGCACAAATCATCAAGTGCAATGTTTTCAAATTCAGTTTTCAAAAGCTAAAAAGCATACAACCTTCATCAGTGCTGGAAGTATTTGATGTTTTATGCTACTTGTTGAAAGGAAACTCTAAAATACACTTTTGTGAGGTGTAGTTCCTGCAGAACCTTTTCTGTAGTAATTTAAGCTGTCACCTGCAAATACATGTGCATAAATATACTCAATTAAATAAAACATAAGGTCAAATCAAAATGTACATAAAAAAATCTAATAAACAGCCTTATTTGCGACACAGATCTATATGATGCATCTGTTCAGTTTATGGATCCAACAAAATAGGTTTATTTATAAGTAGACTTGTTGATTCTATTGCTTCTAGTGATTTTAAACAGATTTATTTCCAGAGGGTGGTCTGTTATCAGCAAGTTAACAAGTGTAAATTAATGACATGAGGATCATAGTTGTTACTGGGAAATCCCATGACACTGCTTTGTGTGGTTTGGACATTGTTGTGACTTGTCATCCTGTAATGTGCTGTTTGTCAAGACACGACACTCAGTAAAAGCAAAGCATGGCATTACGTATACCCTCCTTGTCAGAAACGAGTGTTTTGCTACAAGATTTAAATCATAAAGACCCAAAGCTAAACCATCTACTGATCTAAACTGTTTAATACCGGTTGATCCACTAATCCTATCGATACATGCCAATTATTGGTGTAAATAGAGTTTGTCGTCTTTTCATGGTCATCAGATATGACCCATTAGGATGTTCAGAGGCTCTGTAGTTACCATGGAAACACTGTCATCTTCTACAACATTGATGTCACCCATGGAGTTGGATGAATGACAGTGGATGGACATACAGTATTGGGTTTATGTTCAGTTTATTATATCTTTACTGCAAAACTGACATTTTCTTCAGTTTTTTTTTTTTTTTTCTATTTTGAATTCTGAGTTTTTGCAAACATCTATATGAACTATAATAAATGAAATAGAGTAAAATACATGATGCACAGTGGAAACTACAGGGGATAATATGATAATAAATGGTGCTAAATCACTTAAGAAAAGGTTAAATAGAGAGAAAAATTCCTCTGGGAACTGCCACTAAAGGAGCACTGGGGTTTTATGGGATAAAATCATCTGACAATTCTCTGTATAGTTGTGTATTTGGTAATGATTGATTCGCCTAACCTTTAACATCTCATCTGTGTCTCTTTGCAGCTCCATCCACTGTATCTATAATGCATCAGGTCAGTCGTACTGTGAACAGCATCACCCTCTCCTGGTCCCAGCCTGACCAGCCTAATGGAGTCATCCTGGACTATGAACTACAGTACTATGAAAAGGTAGGATTGATGTAGCAACATTTTCTTCCTTCAGCTATCAGTCATCTATAAAATAATGCAAACACTTCTTTCTCTTTCCATCCAGCTAAATAAATTATGCCTTAATGGTGAAAGAGGTTCCTTTGTTTAGTCATGCTCTTAAATTCAGAATATCTCCTGATAACAACACATCTTCAGAGGCATGTTTCAGAGCTTCTGAACATTACTCAGAACCTCTGCTCATTCTCTTTCAATTATAATCACGGTCAGTCACTGGGAAAGGAAACCGCACTCAGCCCTGCAGTAGTGCCACTGGGGATTGATGCGCATAGACTTGTGGTTAAAACAATGGTGTGCTGACTGCTGTAAAAATAGTATTCAAGGGGCGAGCTCCTCCGCATCAGCATACTTTCTCACAAGAACATTTGCAGTTGCAAACATCTGCTGATCCGCACACACTGATCATGTAATGTATATAGATTGACACACGTAGACATAGAGATATTTAGGGGAGGAAAAAAAATCACACACATGTACTCCACACACATACGCAGCATTTGTCGAGCTTTCATCTACACACTGAGCCATTCCACTTCTGAGTATAATTCCCTTTTCTGACACTGCTGGAGCGAGCTGTCAAAACAATTGTCCTGGCCCCTGCTGTGGCTCAGAAGTGTGCGTTGAGCAGCGGGTTGAAGGGAGCAGCTAAAAGAGTCTCAGTCTCTGCTCTCAGACCTGTCAGCATTCTGGAGAGGAGGAACATGGCAGTGAAATACGGCTCTGATCATCATACGGCATGGCTCAGAAAGGCTGCCTGACCTGAAACTGTCACCAAATTTACCTTCTTAACTACAGCTACTGGGTGTCTGCTTCTTTGAATCCTGCTGTTTTATTAAATATTCCAGACTTTGTGGCAGTAAACTATTCAAATGAGCTCTATTGTGGTGTAAATAAATATAGTCGAGTATCATTGTGCTATTTCCCAGTATGTCACATTTAATCTAAAAATTTGCCTGGCTGTAATAAAGAATTTTGGGGAGCATTTGTTACTTGTGACATTTACAGTGGTAGTTCTTTTACAAAAGAGACAATGTGCCCTATTTTTTACCATCATTAAGCACCTGAAAGTAAATGTCATACCACTGTCGAATGTAAAAAATAAATAAATAAAAAAAATAAAAACATGTAAATGCACTTTTAAGGGACAGGTATTACAAAATTAACATGCACCGTGAATTTATAGATAGCTGCATCAGATTGACAGTTGTTTTCATAAATACGTACATTCCTTATTGTTATACTAAACCAGAGGTCCCAGGGACCAAATCTGGCCCATCAAAGGGTCCAGTCTAGCCTGTGGGATGAATTTGTGAAATGTAAATAATTACACAGACGTTATTAATCATTATAGTTCAGGTTTCACATACAGACCAATTTAAACTAAAGTGGGTCGGATCAGTAAAATACTCTCATAATAACCGAAATACTCACAACTCCAATGTCATTTTATTATATTTGCACTAAAACAAAGTGTCATTTCACAAAAATGCAAGTAACCTGAACAAATATGAACACTTTGAAATGTCTGAAGTGCAAGTTTACCAATATTTTGCCTGTTATTAAATGTCTTGTGTATATTTTGATCCACTGGGATCTGTGCATTGTAATTTACATGTGTAAATGATAAACTGAGACATAATATTGGTAAAATTGCACTTTGTTTTCTTAAGAAATTTCAGTTTGTTCACGTTATTTACATTGTTTTAAAGGATAATTGGAAGATGTAAACATTTTTATCACATAATTTTAGTTTTTTTGCTCTAAAACGCAGAGGAAAGTTAAGAGTTGACATTATTTATATACTATTATGTTATTATTTCACTGGTCCAGCCCACTTCAGATCGAATGTGGCTTAATGGGGCCCCTGAACTAAAATGAGTTTGACACCCCTGTGCTAAACTGATAGTATTGGCATTATTTGTCCCAATCAAATCACTGATTTCAATGCAGCATGTGATTTGTTGACACAGTGTTAGCATTGAGCATTGGCTTTTCCAACTGGGCTGTGATTCCAAAACATCCTAATTTAACATACCTTTCTTTTTTTGCCAGGACCAATCAGAATATAACTCTACCACCATCAGGAGCCAGACCAATACGGTGGTCATACGTGGCCTCAAGCCCGGAAGCATCTATGTGTTCCAGGTCCGGGCTCGCACCGTAGCCGGGTTTGGACGCTACAGTGGCAAACTGTACTTCCAGACCATGACTGAGGGTGAGAATTCAGCCTATGTTCACCAAAGCACGTGTAGCTGTTATCACCGCTCATGTGTGGCTCATTGACGCACCATGGACCACAGTATGGACACAAACAGCTGCAGGAATGACAGCGACTTATGTTGTGAAGTAAACAATTCCAGAACCAGACAACATGTAACCAAGCAAGATTATGTTACAGTTTGAAGCATATTATGAGCAATGTCTTATTTCAGTGTGTTTCATATCACATTTCCAAATTCCTCTCTTTATTTATTCATCTATGTTCATCTGTTCAAACATACATGACTTTTGCCTGTTGCCACAAGCTTTGAAGTAAATAATCAGGTTAAAGTTGTCTTATCATTGTATTATGAAATGACTCAAAAAAGAAGGAACATTCAGTAAACATTAGTCATGTAGGTTAATGTTAGAGCCAGGGACTGGATATTCCCCTCTGAACATGTCATTTCGTTCAGCATGCAGAGCCCAAGGCCATCATTAGCCTGAACTCTCACACAAACATCTTTTATGCCTACACACACACAGATTTCAGTGCTTAAGATACATCAAACTGACTCACAGCAGTAAATATTGAGTAAACAGACGATACATAAGACTATTTTTTTCTTTTTAGGGAGTAGATCGCTTTATCTATCTCCCTGTGGTAACCAAAATGTACTTTGTTGCTTTTAGAAAGCACTAATTAACACTGCTTCCAGAAAACAATGTCCTCTTATTAAGGATTTAAAGGTTCAGTGGGTAAGATTTAGCGGAACGTAATTGCAGGAATTAAATAGAATATTCAGATTTTTTTTTCTCCTTAGCATCTAGTCACCTGAAAAGAATAGTTATGTTTTCATCGCCTTCAAATGAGCTTACAGTTTATGGAGACCACAAGGAACTGCATTATTCCATTTAACTGAATTAATATTCCCAACTCTCCACAGAAGGGGGAAGTCACATACTGTACCAGAACACAACAGGGACTGCCAAAACCCCAAGAAATTAATACAATGTGTCCATGAGACTGTTTCACTGAATAAAGTATAAAGCTTATCAACACACATCTGTATTTTGGTATGATCAGTTTTCTCCAAACAAAAACTGGGAAATTCAGTCAAAAGCTGCATCAGCTGATAGTTTACATTATAGCTGTGTTAGCTCTGTTTTCCTATAGTTTGTGTTAATAGCTTCAAAAAAAATCTGGAATTGTCCAAAGAAAGTCAGAATGATCACAGCTCAGCCAGGATGTCCTGATCCGATCTAAATCAACAACAATCGCCCCGCCCTCTCAAGTTTCTGAAGGTAGGAAAAAGGAAAATTTGCAGCACAACAGCAGGAGGCTTTTGTGGAATTATTTGACCTACCCCAACCTGACCTGTTAGTAACCGTGGATCACAAACGCATGCTGCAGCTGCGGAACACACTCCCATATAATCCCTGGACGGACCTGTCCATAGACTGGCTATAGCAGTGGCAGACATACAGTCCACAGGCCAAAACTGGCCTGCCAAAGGTTCTAATTTGTCCCACAGTATGAACTTACACTTAGACTTAGACTTCCTTTATTGTCATCCAATAGATGCACCGTTCGTACATATATTAAACAAAATGTCAATGCATGGCTCAGACAGTGTCAGTAAGAATAAATAAATAAATAAAAGTTGAATGAATTTGGAAAGTGCAAAACTTATACTAAAGTTAAGAGTCAGAGGTGTCATACTTGTTTTAGTTCAGGTTCCACATTCAACCCAACTATGATCTAGAGTAAAATAATAATATAACCTATAAAGAATGACTCCAAATTTAAATCAAAATTTCACTGTAAAAAGTCAGGATCGGCAAAACTAATCCTAAAAAATATTGGATTGGATCGCAAGCAAAAAAAAAATCCAGATCTGGACATCACCACTTCCAACAAACAGCAGACTTAATAAACACAATAACAGGACATTATAACTTTATACCTTCATGAGCTCATACATGTAGAAGAAACTGATCTTAAGTCAAACTTTTTTTATCTGCAGAGCTGTGTCCAGTGGTAAAAACAACACTTTTTTTTTGTCTTTTTAAATTGACTCCTTGACTCTAAAAGTTTTTTCCCTCTCATTCTCAACTCAGCCGTGTAGTTTTTAGAGTTTTTACTGCCATGGGATACCAGCAGATGAAGACCAATAAATAAATTCATATTTTGCTTGACTTTAGCACAAGTAGACGGACATCATAAATTAGTCGCCCACCCTCAGTTTACAGTATTTTACAATTTCATACAATATTTATGCCGTACATTTGCATGAAAATAGTGTTACCCATGTTTCCGGCTGGATAATACTGTTAAGTTGTGTGTCATTTGTAGATTCTGGCTCAGCCTCTGTGTGCCCATTCAGAAGCTGGATTCACACTCTTGGCTGCCTGATCAGTCTGGGTCTCACCCAAACATGCTCTCTCTCCTCACTTTACACACTTTTCTGCCAGATGATTTGTCCATATCCACAGCATCTGAGCACATTCAGTGTGCTTTGGAAAATGGTCCATGCAGCCAGTGGAGATGCCAAGCTGCTCATTGGTTCACCCAGCCGTATGTCTGTCTGTCACCCATTGCTCCCTCCATATGCAGTGGCTCAGATGCTTACCCATATGTTTCAGCTTGTCAGTCTGTGAGCATGCAGATGGCACAGTGTTCATGTATGTGCTTCCCTCTCTCTCTCTCTTTTTTATAGAGGAGTACAACACCAGCATTCAGGAGAAGTTACCTCTTATCATTGGCTCGGCAGCTGCTGGCTTGGTCTTCCTCATCGCTGTTGTCGTTATCATTATTGTCTGTAATCGGTGAGTCAGTCTGGTCCCAGTTGTTCTGAAAGTAGTGGCTGTGAGAGCTTTCGCAATAAAATATCGACATTAACTGGAAAAGTGAAGACTTTTCATTTTATTCAGCCAGGTTCCAGGACATCTGTTGGCTTAGCAAATGTGGGTTTTTGAGATAAAGTAATTTCTCATATCAAGTATTTGAATGCCTAAAAACTGCCAGTCTTTCAGAAGCTTAAATATTTATAATAACAACATTAAAATTGTACGCATTATAAAGCAGCTCGAGCCAAATGTGTGACTTGTGATATTGGGTTATATATAGCATTGGTTTAACGCTTTCTAAAGGCTCCTTTTCAGAGGATATCAGATCTCTGTTTGTTTGTCTTAACCTCGGCAGACATAAATATTGATAAACAAATGCCTGTTTGAAGTTCAGATTTTCCTTCCTCAAACTTTAGATTAGTTCAGGTGCTGTATTTCATCTCATAAAATCAGTACTCTGTGGTATTGTCATTTACTAAACTGTATCCAGTTGTTTTTTTTTCTCTCTTTAAACTGATTTTTTTTTTACTATTGTACTTAAGTCATGCATATTTCTGATTATAAATGATCGGAAATATATGTGATATGTTGAATTGTAGGGTAGAAAGAGACCAAAACATGACAAGATAAGGGTTTGAATGTGACTTTTCAGAAATTATAGTAAGTTTAATAAAAAGTGTATCATAAATTAATTTTGTTATGAACTGGACAGCTGACAGGAGTGTCACTGCACTATAGTGTGAGCATATCTGTAAACACCGTATAAGCTGTCCATCCTGGGTGAAACATAAAACATACTTCGATACTTCCAAATGTGTAAAATGTGTCAGATATACCCTGAAGACTGGACCAGATTTCAGACAGAATAGAGACCCCTTTGAGTAACTGTATGGAAGACTTCTTTTTCATAGTGAAGTAACCGTTGCTTCTCTAGCTCCAAAGTCCTGGTACTTTGTGTGATCTCAGTGGTTTCATCTTTAGTGTGGGTGTTGTGCAGTACCTAGTGGTGTTTGATCTGTTTCCCTGCCCCTCCCTTCTCCCACTTTACGAACCGAAGCTAGAGTTCTTTGTCTTTCCCCCAGGAGGCGTGGCTTTGACAGGGCTGATTCAGAATATACCGACAAACTGCAGCACTACACCAGCGGCCACAGTGAGTAAACCCACCACCCCGCTATTCCCATCTTTACCGCTGGTCTCTCCTTCAGCACCATGCACACCTGTCTCCATGACTACCGTCTCACACAGTCATCTCCACGGCTAACACTCAGCCCTATGCTGCCTCACACACCTGTCTCCATGGCTACCACCTTTCATGCTGGTGTCCTTGGCTACGGCCCAGCACAGTGCCGCTTCATTCGCCCGTCCCCCACTTACGAGTAATCCTGCCTGTTGTTTGACTCTGCTCACTTGGAGCTTGAATTCACCACATCAGAACCAGTGTTTAAGTCTGTGTTTTCTGGATCATCACATTTCATAGTTAACTAAATCCATTGTTGTGGAAATAGGTCAGTCGTCACTCACATTATAACACCATTTGCATGCTAATGCCACATGAGTCATTTGCCATTGTTACAAATTTGAATGGCTCGGTGAATGACTGGAATTTTTCAATGAATATCAGTCTTCATACAGTCGCATGCAGCTGAAATGACAATAAATCCGCGGGTTGGGAAGTAAGTTCTTAGACATTGTGCTAATCTCTATTTCTCCAGCCTGATTGGAAAACCAGCCATTTATTCATGATGCCATCCTAGTTTGTCTATATAATTGTTTTATTACCTCGCTGCTCCACTTCTTGTTTGTGAATTCCCCAAAGTTACCCTTCTGATCATATAGTAAAGCGTGCCAGTCACAGTTCAGACTTCTGCCCCTGTTTTTGGTGGTCTTTGCCATCAGAGGAGGGTGGTCTGTTGAACAGTGCTTCAGCACAAGAAGAGATTGTAGGGTTTTAGTAATGGGGGGTTTTGCTTGGTAAGATCCTCTCCATCTGTTCATCTCTGCAGCATACTGTAGTCTGCCAGGTTTTAAGGGAGTGTGCATGCTCCTCTAACTCTGCAGCAGCCCAGGCATGAGTGCAGTATCCATTCAAATAGCCTCAGGCCTGATGTGGAGGTGAGAGCCGAATAATCGGATTTAAAACTTGGGACACTTAAGTCCCTGAACACTTAAAGGCCACCTTAAGCCAATTTACCTGGCATCAGGGCTTAGGAGAGCCAATTTATTTCTTGGAGTGGAGCTGAACGATGCTGATATAGAGCCCAGGTTTCTCTCCTGAGTGTTAATGGCACTATGACTCACAGGAGATGATACATACATATATTAACCTGCCTTATCACAGCTAAAAAGACTGGTGTTACCATGCTGGCTGGATAGCTACACACTATAGCCAAAGGGCACATGTCATAACCACCATTTTTAACTACCCTACCACCTCAATTTTTCAGCTTTCATTGCTGAAAGTCATAGAAGAAATCACATAATTGTGCAGCCGTGTGTGAATGCAGAGTGAATTGATTGTTAATGTGCATGAATAGATTTGACTCTCAAGCCTTTGGACTTGTGCATAAGCATGGCTGCAAGAATCAAATATTATAGCTGCTCTTTGCTTTTTTCCAAGTGACTCCAGGAATGAAGATTTATATTGATCCGTTCACATATGAGGACCCCAATGAGGCTGTCAGGGAGTTTGCCAAGGAGATTGATATATCCTGCGTGAAGATTGAACAAGTCATTGGTGCAGGTAATGGAAAAAATGGAATGAAACGTGGATGGAATACATCACTGTAAAATATTTTTGTTGTAATTTGATTTCTAAATACAAATGGGTGCATGAATGATTGTGATTTTTCCTTGCTCAGATTACTCACAATTATTGCTTTTTTCACTGAAAACTTTGTCACAGGAGAGTTTGGGGAAGTTTGCAGTGGCAACCTGAAGCTCCCAGGTAAAAGGGAGATGTTTGTGGCCATAAAAACGCTGAAGTCCGGCTACACAGAAAAGCAAAGGCGGGACTTCCTGAGCGAGGCCAGCATCATGGGGCAGTTTGACCATCCTAATGTCATTCATCTGGAGGGAGTGGTCACCAAGAGCAGTCCTGTCATGATCATCACAGAGTTCATGGAAAACGGATCTCTGGATTCCTTCCTCAGAGTGAGCAACTGGTTTTTGATTTTTTCTGTATGTCATGATGCTGTAATGTAATGATGAGTAATTTCAAGAAAGTAAGAAGGTTTTCCTTCTCGGAAATTCATTTGTTTTTTATTCAAAAAGATAAACTTGTCAAATGTTTTCCACGAAGAAAAGTAATATAATTTAATGCAGATATGTAACCTGATCTTAATTCTAGACCAGATTTAACCAGTAAGAAGGTAAATAATACTTGGCATAACATCCCAGCAGATGAACAAAAGACGGTGCTCTCATTTTAAAAAATCATTTACAAACTTCTTAATTTAAAGGTCTCATATTTCTCTAAACCCACTTTTATTAGTTTTTGGTTCATTTATTTGTGTATTTGGACCCTAATAGTTCAAAAAATTGGAATCTGAACCCTCCAGGTGCTGCAAAACTATCTTTATATTTGTATTTATTTTTTTCTACAACCTGTTACAATTCCTGCTTAATTTGTTATGTTTTATAACTAGTTACGTCACTGCATTTGCACATATAAGGTCCAGACTTCAGTTCAACATTTCTCCAGTTCCACAGAATTATTTATCAGCAGCAGCAGCGGTTGTAATAAAAACTGAAAATATGTCCAAACTTTGAGTCGATTTCCTAAAATGTTCAGTTGTTGGTTGTATTAACGAACTCAAGTGACAGAGCAGCACAGTCAACAACCAGGAGGGGCGGGGCCTCAAGTGGCTCATGTGTATGTAAAGGGCCAGCGCTCCAAACCACCTTTCTGGTGTCATTACTCAGAAATAGTGTTGAAGATGGACCTGTGGAGTTGAATGAATGAAGAATTCAGACCCAAGAAGAGTGTTTACAGTTTATGTAGTGCACAGGGAAATGTTTGAAAATGAAGAATTCCACTTAAAAAAGCAAAATATCACTCCTTTAAGTCTTAAATGCATGATTTCCTCACTTAGAAATGTCTTAAATAGACTTTTACCAAATCTTAAAATATCTAGTAATATGAAGTAAATGTTTGTTATACATAGGGCTGCGCAGTTAATCAAATTTTGATCACGATTTCAATTTTGTTGTCAGATGATCTCAAAACTCGTATAATCAAGTTGAAACAATTGATTTTTTTCTTTTACACAATTTCTTAGAGACAATACATTCCATTCCATTGCAAAATAGCTGTAAAATACACATTTGTATCCAAAATGTATTTTCGATTTGAATGTTTTACGTAAAGAATCAATAACAAAGTGTTTTTAGAGAGAGAAATGCTGAATAAATGCATTCTGAAACCCAAAATTAATCGTTTGAATAATTGTGATTTCAATATTGAACAAAATAATCGTAATATTGATTTTTTTTTCCCATAATTGAGCAGCTCAAGTTATAAATATATTCAGTCTCATGTTTATGTGGATTCCATCCATCCATCCATTTTCTTCCGCTTATCCGGGGCCGGGTCGCGGGGGCAACAGTCTAAGCAGGGATGCCCAGA
>JAQQZY010000023.1:5525095-5538411 GCA_030068375.1 Ostorhinchus rueppellii
TAAACAGTACCACAGTGAATACTGGACACATAAACAGTACCACAGTGAACACTGGACACATAAACAGTACCACAGTGCTACAGTTTCAGCTTCAGAGTTCATCATGTCTTTTATGTTTGTGATTGTCTGTCAACTCACCAAATATTTTTTTCCCATAATTATCAATCATTAGAAATTTCAGGTAACCCCATGTGAGGTACCAAGCCCAAGTTTGAAAAACATTGACTTTATCGTTTCCAGGACATTTGAGCTTTTTTTTTTTCTCTCATTTTCCATGTTTTCCACAACTGGAAAATTGTCCAGTCATTTTGTCGTCTATATTCTGTTTTTTTGCAAAAGTAACTTTCCCAACACTGATATTCATTACAGATTGATTACATGTTTAGGTCTCATTAGTGCTGGTATCTGTTCCTTTATGTACGTTATATGACATTCACTTTGCCCAGCAGAGCCTTGTTGTAACCCTTAGAGATCTGTGTCTCCCCCTGCAGGTCATCAATGCCATAGAGCAGGATTACCGGCTGCCCCCTCCCATGGACTGCCCCAGCGCTCTGCACCAGCTCATGTTGGACTGTTGGCAGAAGGACCGCAACAACCGGCCCAAATTTAGTCAAATTGTTAACAACCTTGACAAGATGATTCGCAATCCCAACACACTAAAGGCCATGACCCCGTTATCTTCAGGGTGAGAGCTTTGTTCTGTTCTGCTTGTCTTTCACTAATGCACGTAGTCATAATATAGTCTCGTGTTAAGCCTCTGTTCTTCTCTTGCGCTGGCCTTCACTCTCGTTGTGGTATGTGCATGTGTGTTTTATCTCTGACTCTGGAGGCAGCCCACATTACAGGCCTTTGGTTTGAGCATCATTGATGTGGATAACGTCTCAAATAATATGATGCATTTGATTATCTCTGAATGCAAATGTCCGGCTCTTCCTAACAGCAAATGTATGCTCCTGCTACAGTGCCATCCATGGCACAGTTCACTTTTGCCGAACACACGGTCTCTTGTTTCTCCTGGCGCCGAGCAGTTATGTAAATTAAAGCCTTTTGGTTTGATAGATCGAATCCTTCCCACGAGTGCTTCGGGCGAATCCTGGATTGAAGCAGTTGTGCAATTTTCAAAACAAAACATTTTGAAGCGTTTCTGCTCTGGGTGTTAGTTTCCTCAGAGAGCCAGGGTTTACTGATTTCCATTATCCCTGTCTGTAGTTTCATTTGTGGTGGAGTGCAGCACCGAGGGCCAGATTTTCCACAGACACTGAGTGGATATATTGGCTCCCTGAAGCCTATCACTTCATTTGGAAAATTCACTTCATGAGAAATCAGTTTGGAAAATATTAGTTCATATACAGGGCCGGTGGGATTCTCTAAGCCCTCTCTTGAAGTTTGACAATGTAATGTAATAATTCATGAATCATACACAGGTGGTCTGGTCAGGCTGCGATGGTCGTCCTGCCACTTTACATTATCATTGTTCTTTATGCATCTTTACTTGTGTCCCCCTCAGAGTTCATCTCCCTCTTCTGGACCGCAGCATCCCAGACTTCTCCAGCTTCAGCACCGTGGACGAGTGGCTGGATGCTATCAAGATGGGCCAGTACAAAGACAGCTTTGCCAATGCTGACTTTACCACTTTTGATGTGGTGTCCCAGATGACCATGGAGTAAGTACTGATGGTTCTTGTCCTTCTGGGTCTGATAACAGACGGAAGCTCATTACAAGTGGCGGCTTTACCGTGTCCCGCATCCCTTAAAAGTGAACAAGCACCAGGTTTTGCCTCTGGCCTATTACAAAAGCCACTGCCTGCACTGAATGTAATTAGCAGATTTTAAATATTGCAGTGGCGAGGCTGCGTTGTGGGCACAATCGCTCTAAGCCATAACAGTGTCCTTTATTCTCTGCCATGTGTTCGACAGACCTCTCCTCGACCTCACTTCAGGGATTGAGAGGAAACACTGAAATATGGGGTTAGTTATGCCAAACGTTGGAGATAAAATATCCTAGCAGCGAGATGTAATCATGTTAAGAATGCCACCTGTAGAGAGACTGATAAAAATAATTTCCTGTCTCTGAATAGCACTATCACGAGCAAAAGATTACCCACAGGGAGTCTGAGCTTCACTCCTTCAAAAAAAAAAACCAGATGGTAAAATGAAATCCAATAAGCATGATTACTGCAACGATTCCAATTATGTGTGACATATTTCGTTGTCTCGTGGATAAAAAAAAAACTCTTTAACAAACTGTAAATGCCAGTGTTTGGGGCTGATGTCATTGCCTCGATCTTAAGTAGAACTTGATGTTTGTTCTGGCAGTTTTTATTGTAACAGCTTCCTTCTATAAAAGTTGTGTCTATGATAGATTTGGCTTGCAGAGATGACTGTGGATGTGTAATTTATAGCATTTGCTGGTGGAAAATTAGATGGGTAGGGCTTACCACATCAGTCAGGAAGTTTTCAGTCACAGAAAACACGCTAAACTGGCATTAAGACATTTTTGTGTGATTATATAAGCTTCCCAGCCTCAAAGATGGATGAACACGCAGCTGTTTCGACACAAAATGACAATGTTTCATGCCTGTGTTACTTTACTGCCATCTCAGTTTTCATTATCTTTTCCTTCAGCCTAACTACCCCACATGTTACAGCGTGTTTGTCTGCTTTTTCTCTGTTATTTGTGGTGTTAAGCTTTGTTATCTTATTTACTGCTGTTAATTGCTTTTGTGTATTGATATCACGAATGATACATTTTGCTGTTAATGGATGAATTGAAACTATTTTCTAGTTTTTAACACATGCCTTTATCTGTCATGGCAGTGACATCCTGAGGGTTGGTGTGACGTTAGCAGGTCATCAAAAGAAGATCCTCAACAGTGTCCAGATGATGCGGGCACAGATGAACCAGATCCAGTCAGTGGAGGTTTGACCCTCCCAAGAGGCGCAGAGGGAAAAAAGGCGGTTGGGATGCAGGGCTCTGGGTGCGGAGGAAGGTGTGGATGTTTTTTTCGTGTGACGGAGTGTCTGGTCGGCCCACCAGATGAGCATTCATCCCCTGTTGCCCTCTCCAGTACCCTCTCTTTTTCTCTTATCCCCTCATCCCTGACTCTCCTTTCATCCATGGGATCAGTGATGGAGAGTTACAGAAACAAAATCTATGTGATGAGACATCAGTAAGCCTACAACCAACTGACCTTTAGAGCCAGAAATATGGGAGATTAGAAGAGACCAGCAACCCATTTTCCAATCTTCCACCACTTTTCATTTAAAGTTGAACATTTACTTTTTTGGTTTGTTTGTTCTGATAATTTGTAAAGAATTTTTTAAAGAAAAAAAAAGGAAAAACCGAGAAAAGGCAAGGAGTTTATCTAAATTTATAGATGATATAAGGTTGTACGCTAGATGAACTGAGTAGGAACACTACCCTTTAAAAGGGCAAAAAAATGTAAAAAGAAGGAAAAAACAAGGAAGAGCTGGGCGGACGAGGCCGTCCTCAAGAAGGTGTGGATATAATGTTTGTTGTTTTTAATTTTGGAAATCATGAGGAAACAGAGCTGTCTGTGGCCTTCTGAACGGCAGAGGAGCCCGACGTCCACTCCCAACTGTTTCCCCATGACACAAAAGAAAATGAAACGAATCCATGAAATGGACAACTGTTGACATGAACTGATGTCAAGACTCATTCATCCAGACTCAAACAGTGGAATCAACACTCAAGAAAACGCTCTTTTCTCATTGCAAGTTATTTTCTATCTTGTGTGAAATTTTGTGATGAAGACCCTCTCACCATGCTTCCTCTCACTGTAGACAATATGACATTTTTTTCACAGTGAAATATTCACAACCTGCCAAATAGAACTCTTCCCTTTTTGCACCCGAGTCATGATCCTGTACTGTACATATCAGCTGCACTTGACCTGCCATGACAGTGACTCAGAGACAGGTACTAAAGCCAACGAGTCAAACAGTAGGAACATTGAAAACAAGGATTTGAGTTCATTCTGTTTGACTTAAAGGGACAAACAGCGTGTGAGAAAAGAACAGCTTCCGACACAAAAAGAAACAGGTTCTACTGTTCACATCAGCACATGTTACAACAGTACGTCCTGTTTACATCCTCCTGCATCTCCTCCTCGTGTTCATCTCCACCGCCGTCTGTGCACACGCATACACCCGTCACTCCTGAAGCGTCGGGACTCACGTTTGATAGCATGCTGAGTGAGTGGTTAATTTCACAGGGCTTTGATTTTCTGCAATTACTAGAAATCTGTTTGGTAAGAGCTTAGATTTGACACACTTTACAGAGTATAATGTGGCTGCATTATAGTCACTGTTTCTTCTTCTTCCAGTTTTCTTTTTAAATAGATGTTTCTGTTTATAGTGTTAAGTTTTGCGACCACACATTTCTTTTACAAAGACACCGTCATGAACATTACAATCAGGCATTTGTTGAACTAAGAATGAAAATGCAATGTGTTAAGTCATTGCACTTTCTGTATGAATATTATTGAACTGTTATTATTATTATTATTATTATTATTACTTTTCAATTTTTTCTGCACTGAGTCTAGTGTGACTCCAAGAAAACACTCGGGATCTTCCATTAATGCTTTGAATTTTGGGGGTTTTTAGGTGCACAAATACCATGTAGATAAGCAGCGTTTCCCTGTTACAGATCAGTTTCATATTGAAGACAGTATATGCATTTATTGTATGTTTTTCCTGTGACTTCTCTGTCTCCTGAGTACAACGCCGTCGATCATTGTTTGTGTCGTCATTGGTAACCTGGTGTAAGGGTCAAAGGGGTAGAGATGGAGTCCATAGCAATGCAGCGATTCCCCGGAGACGGCAAATCAGACAGGATTTTATGTATACAACCAGTAAGTAATATCAGCAGCGCAGAGCTCCCACTGGGCCCTGCCTCCAAACCTGACAGGCAGACATGGACGCCCAGCTGTGAGCCATCGGTCAGATGTGTCCAGTCACAGCGGGGCGGCTGCACCCCGATCACAGCCGCTCTGTCCGGGCACTGATTCCCTCTCGCTCCCCTTGATCACATAAATGCCTGCTGGCCACCTGTCGGCCGCTCCCACTGATCTCCGACGTCGGCTTTCAGCAGTTGTCTGGGTTCGTCTCCGCCTGGTTTAAAGGCATCAACAGCGGCGGGCGGCCTGACACTCATCAGCGGGGAGGCCGCCGTTCGTCTCGTCCTGCGTGTGATGATGCTGCACGTACGCGGTTAAAAGGAAAAGGAAAGATTCCCTCTGGCCGGACGACGCTTCCACGTTCGACAAATCATCCGTTTTCAGACGGCGTCAGCACCAAAGCCTCCGTTAAAGAAAGTGAGAAACCTCTGCGGCTGTCGACTTTCATGCTTCCTTTTTTTTATTATCGCTGGCTGTCCAGAGAATTTCAGGTCATGACAGGATGGGTTTTTATTCTCTCCCCTGCTCCATAATCCTCTCACAGTTATTTTCACGTGCGGTGCAAACACATCAGGACGGATATTTCCCCTGCAAGTTTTATAACATATGAAACTGGAGGAGGGGAATCATGAGCTGTTAGTCATAGCTGAAAAGTCAGTGAGAAGTGATGCTGTGACCTAAATGCCACCGATGCCAGCATGCTGTACGCTTCTTACCCGAGCTCCAGACTGTCTTCCTTTTCCATCTCTCAA
Organism: Ostorhinchus rueppellii; assembly: GCA_030068375.1. Lineage (NCBI taxonomy): Eukaryota > Metazoa > Chordata > Actinopteri > Kurtiformes > Apogonidae > Ostorhinchus > Ostorhinchus rueppellii. The sequence continues at coordinate 5,530,769 of JAQQZY010000023.1, forward strand.
TACTTAACAGCTCATCAGTTTTATTTACTGTGACTGAGGCTGTAAGTCTTCACATGGTACAGAAAATATTCCAGCAGCAGGAAAAACACTTATGTCAGGAAATTAAAGTAAAGTATACACAAGGATGGGGAGGTTTAGCTCCAAACCCATTAAAGCTCATTGTCCGTCGACGCTGCCAGGACTTTGAGTTATTAATCAAGCAATTATCCTTGAACTTTTCTTCAAGGATTTACCTTAAATAGGGTGAGCGGGAACAGCGATTACCAGGCATTAAAGAGCGCTGAAGTTGATTTTATGTTGTATTTACTTGCAACTGAGAGAATTTCTTTATGTTGGACTCCCTCTGAAGGGTTAGTGTGATTTCAATTGCATCTCAAGGAGTGTAAAGAAACCCTTTTGATTGAATGTGGAGTGTTTGGAAGCACCGCATGAAATATTTATGTATCTTATGATTTTGATGGCACAAAAAAATTGTATTGTTCAAAGTGCAGTTCAAGCTGAGCAATGATCAGAGGGAGAAGAAATTGCCACACTTACATCAAGTGTTTGAAGTGATTCTGACTCCTTCTAGAAGAGTGGAGTGGATGACTTTACACCATAGCAAAGCTGTGAAAAAAAAAGTCCCCCTGACATCCGAAGCAAGAGTCCTGAAAAATGTATACAAACTGAGTAACTAATTCATCTGGTTCCACTTTTATGACGGGCATATTTCTAAAAGAATTTTCACTTGATGTTATTATTCATTTATTGCCTCTCTGACATTATACTGAAGAGTTTTCACCGAGCCCAAAAGGACGTGTTGCCCTCTATGTATAGTTAATTTGGTCATTGCTGTTGACTTTCCAGAAGAGAAATCCATTATTTAACTTTACAGACAGAGTTTTATTGTAAAATTTGCAAACCCCAATATATGCCATGCCATCTACACGCCCAGACTCACATTCATCTCCCCCAGTTGCAGCTTTGTACAGTTTTCCTTTTGGAAACTGAAATAGATGCAGTGTGGTTGTGACGTTAATGATGGTTTCACACAATGTTCTCCTGCTGTAACTTTCAGCCAAACACACTGTATGTTCTCCTGTTACATCTGTGAAGCAAACTGAACCCACTCAGCCCTGCCCTCACTCTGTGCCAATTTTTGAAGGACGTAGGAAAACCGTTAAGTCTCAGTGTTACAGTTACATGATAGTGTGCGTAAACACAAGCTGTGCCAGGCTGGACCCGGGGCGGTCAGAGGCAGGGTCTGCCTCCTGCTGAGGCTCCTCGCATTAAAATGGCTTCTGTTGTAACGGCTGTAGCATGAAGCAGCGGCAGAGCGCCCTCTGCTGCTGCGGTGGTCAAATGTAGCTGTGTGGGTGGACTGGCTGAGGGCTGCAGCAGGCAGACCAGGACCCAGACCAGGACCAGGACACTTAAGCAGACCGCTGACGGACAAACACCGGCTGCAGATCAGATCATCAGGCCTGTGTTTTCCCTCATACCACTACAGCCCCCCCGTCAGCTGTGTCCCCCACATCCCAGCCCCCCTCTAATCCCACTGTGGCTGTCGGTTAGTGCAGGCAGGGGATCTCCACGTTTCCTCCTGGTCCGTTAAAGACCACATTACAGACCAGTGCCGGTTCAGACCACTGTGACTGATGTGGGAGACCCTGTATTTCTGTATAAATGTATATTGACTGTAACCCTGTGAATGATGTAACAATTTCATTATTTGTAATATTGTCATTGGTTTATTTTCTAAAAATGGAAAGCCCAACTTGACTCTCCTCAATAAAAAATAAGATCTGTTATAAAACACTGACGCATGGCTCATTACATAATCCATGTATTTAAAACTTGCATGTCATTTTGACTTTTTACAGCAAAACATGTCAAGTAACATTTGGATAAAACAGACCTTTGGGGATTTCAAGTTATTTTGTATTTCCTTACATAAAAACTTTGACATTAAAGGCAGCAGTTTGACAATATGGGCTGTAAATGACACAAATACCTTTTGACTTATTAAATTACAGATGATAATGCTGCTGCCTATGAACGTTATGGCATTTATTTAGGGACAATTGTATGAAAGTAAAATATAATCATTAGCATTAGTTAAAAAGACATAATCACAACACACAAAGACGTAGAATGTCTAAAGAAACTACACAAACACTGACCAAACAGACATTTTCATGCTTTCAAAACACTGTAATAGTTGGATTTTACTCTAAAATACTTTAATAATGCTGGGTGTTTTTTTTTTTTTTAATCTGCAACATGTTTTCTCATTTTTATTTAACATTTAATTTTTATGTGTTTATGTAACACTTCACAAACCACACTGAAAGCGTTTGTTTTTGTAAGAAATAAACCTACTAAGGTGTCAGAGGAAAACAGTTCACTGCAAAAATCTAAATCTTACCAAGTGCATTTTTCTCATTTCTAGTCAAAATATCTCGTCACACTTAAAATAAGACATAATCACCTAAAGACTGACTTTTCAGTGAGATGGAAGAACGGATTTAGACAATAGATCCTGGAAAACTTATTTCAAGAAATCTTACTAAGATCATTTTCACTTCTTCCACATTGGCAGATTTTTTTTTTTTTTTTGCTTAATTCAAGACTTTTTTTGTTTTGTTTTGCTTCTTCTTCTTCTTCTTCTTCTTCTTCTTCTTCTTCTTCTTCTTCTTATTATTATTATTATTATTATTATTATTATTATTATTATTATTATTATTTGCTTACTTTAAGATATTTATTTATTTATTTGCTTAATTCAACTTTTTCCTGCATAATTCAACATTACTTTTGCTTACTTGAACTTTTTTTTTTTTGCCTAATTCAATATTTTTTTCATAATTCAAAAAAATGTTGTTTTTGCTTAATTCAAGATTTTTTGCTTAATTTAAGCCAATAATCTGCCAATGGAACAAGTGAAGTTCATCTTGGTAAGCTTCAGATTTTTGCAGTGGAATTACATTCTGATTTTTACAGGAACACACGTTTGCTGATGAAACCATTTCACTGATATAAAGGGTTAATAAGTGTAATAAGGAGCCTGCACATACAGTCTGTAACTCAGTAATTGCACATATGTCATACTCTTCATCTCTCACAGTTTTCACAATTACCCATACATTGCACATTTATGTAAATATTTTTTTTCTCTCGTCATAGTAGTTTACATTAGATATTTTATGCCCATTCTTCCTAGTATTTAGACCCCTTAGATTCTCTTGGTGTATAGATAAACTTGTTTTTTTTTTTAACCCTGTAAAGTCTGAACCATTAAATCATTGACAGAAAATTCCAGTTCTTAAACTGGAGCCTTTATTGGTCCTTCTGAACAACCTAAACCATTTTGCAAATATCAACTTCCATGTATGAGTTTCAATTTTGTCTCATATTTGTTACATCAGGTCTCAATGCTGACATATTATTTTTGAACAAAAAAAAAACAATGTAAGACAAACATGTCTAATAAATTGCTACTGTAATTCCTTTTCAAAAGTGGTCAATTTCTGCCTCCTGACCATCTTGTAGTGTCACTGGAAAGGCCTCTGGTGAATGAACTCCTCCCCCTGGTGGATTTTATGTTAATTGCATGTATCTAATTGTATACATCAGGTTTTTCAAGACAAAAAATGATCACACTCATCATATAGAGGGCTTCAAAACTCAGGTATCAAATACAATACACTGGGTGTTATAGGGTTAACTGTACACATGCCAAAAAATGGTTCTGAATCTTTGGAAAGTGTTTCTGAGCTGAGATGGAGCATGTGCTGGCGTCTCCCCAGAGCCAGACCGCTCTACATTGTTCTGTGGTTTAATGTCAGGAGTGATTTGACCAACAGCGCTGCCGTCTCTCCACTGCCCCGCTTCTGGAGTGGAGGTCACACCCCCTTCACCTTACTGGGAGATTTTGAAACCTCATTAGTGGGCGACGCGTGAAAGGCTGGAGACCTCGGCCTGACCCGGCGGAGAATGGCGCGTGTGTTAAAAGGTTTACCCCATGAGGACTTGAGGAGGTGTTCAGGAATTATGAAAGGAGCGAGGAAGGGGGACAAACTACTGGCATAGCAAACTTTTTTTTTTTTTTTTCTCCTGGTCTTGACCACCCATAAGTCTCCCGCCCGGCTTCTTATGCCTTAGTTAGTCAGCACCCACCACAGCTGAGCATGGGAAAAACCAGACTGTGGTCTGAACGTCCTAATGTCCAACTGGGGAGGAAACCTGAGTGTAAAAAAAAAAAAAAGGGTGGGGGGGGTTTTACAGGAGTGTGTGTGACTTATCACATGTTGAACAGCCCCCAGGTAAAAGCCACAGTCTGATGAAAGGTGTGTGTGAGTTACAGACGTATCGATAAGGGCGGGGGGCTTCAGGACATTTAACTCCTAAGGGCCCACTGATACTTTTGTGGTCATTCCCACATGAATTTCTCTATATTTAACCTTCCATAAAACCCTGTTAGCACCATAATCGTATTTGTGATTTAATGGAAAAACCAACATTACACACCTCTGTTTTTTCAACATTTAGTAAATATCGGTAAAGTTTTGCCAAAAGCCTGATGGAAAAGTGACTACTGACTTATTGGACACACTGATAAACTAATATATTTGAGTGTAAATCAGTTGCTTGTTATTGCTCTTTGACTGTAATTAACAGTGTTTTTAAACAAAAATTGTTTTTATGTTCCATATTATCTCCTTAAAGTGTGTAATAACTGGTATTAGAATATGTTAAAATGTGACAAAACATCATATTAGCAATATTTAGAAAATGATTTAATAGTTTTCACACATTTTATCACTAAATACATGTTTCTTTGCTTCAAAAATTAAATGTTGAGTGGACATTTTTGTAACTACTTGAAAAATAGGTTCATTTAAAAAATTCAATCGCATTTTTTTTTTTATGTCTAGAACTGCAGATTTTTAAGAGTGTTATTATTTTATTTATTTATTTCAGTTTTTATTTGTATAAAGACAAGTATGGAGCATTTAGGCTTCATTTGCAGTGTCAGTATCTGGCACATTTACAAAATACACATACACGCATAACATTAAATAATACAAACTAATTATAATAAAATACAATCGAACCAGAATGAGTTTTTCATGATAACATTTGCAGGATTGTATATTTTTATTGCTAACAAATACATGTTAGGATTATTAAATTGGCATTTTAAGTCTTTTAATTTTCTTTACATGAATAATAAAATGATCTTCTTTTGATCAGTTATGACGTAACCATTAACACACGTCTTTCACCCAAATATCACTGAAAAATGTAAAACTGTGATGTAAACATTTGACGTAAAACTGACCAAACTCGCAGTGGGTGGACCACAAGTAGAGCAGTCCTTTTATGAAAAAATCTGACAATATTCCAGATCATGTTCAACAAATGCAGAATTCAGACACAGACGCTGATTTTCTTCGTAAACAGAGGTGGACTACATTCACTGTTTTGACTAATTGGCAAATTAATTAATCATGCAGATCAATAATAAGGACATTTTAATGTTTAATGTTGTAATTTGTTCATGTGTAACCGAAGCAGTGACTGATGTTAGACTGCTGCACCATATGCAAATGAGATGTATGATTTATTTATTTACTTTTTTTTTTTTTTTTTTGAAGTAACACTGAGTGTCAAATACGTCAGCAGTCACTTTTCCATTTGGTTTATGCCCAAAACGTTATTAAATATTTACTAAATGATGAAAAAGCAGAAGTGCGTCATGTTGGTTTTTCCATTAAATCACAAATGCGATGATTTGTTTATTAATTATCATGAGATGACATGAGAAGTCATTCCATATAAATGAAGATAAATATGGTGTTTATTTACAGATATATTCATTACTATTATATATTAGCCCCTATCTGGTACTAAATTATAAAATTATTCCGTTTCCTGGTGTGTCCACACAAACCGCATCATGTTTCTGTTAAAACTCTTCTTCTTCTCTTGTTGTAACATCCATCCACATCCGATTTTTTGTTTGTTTGTTTGTTTTTTTTAATTCACATGACTCTAGTTGTGAAAAAGGGTCTTTCCATTATAATTTTGTGTAATATATACCAATTTTTGCAAAACACCACCTTTTATCCGCGTAAAAACTTTTAATTGAAAAACAGGATTTTGGGCAAAATTGTTGTTTTTCTATTTGATAATTTTTTTATGCGCAAGTTATATTTATGATATTTGAGGGCGAATGGAAAAACAAGTGAAAGGTACAATATCCCTCTGTACTTCAGAGCATAAAGTAACTATAAAATAGCATGAATGTAAGAATAGTATATAAAAAAAAAAACAAGTAAAGTACAAGTAGCTGTATTATATGCATTTTATATTGCAAAAGTTAAAAGGAAATAAAAACTAGATGATTTACAAGCAGAGGATTAAAATCTAAGTGTATGATTAAACACCTGAAATCGATAGATGTTGATTTGCATAAAAAAATGGTAAAACAATGGAAACCTTGAAGTTTTATCGTCCACGTGAGCAGAATTTCACAGGTCAATAAAGGTTTCTTAAGTTGAACTGATTACACTCTGGGGATAAACCTGGCAAAAGGAGTCTGGGAAACACTGATGTGAAGGATCCGGGGAAAAGCAGGAGGCTTTGGCAACACCATCAAAATCCATAGTTTAAAAGGAAATCGCCGTAACTGGTGGTGAACCAATTATATATTTATGGAGGCTTATCCCAGTGCTTCTGGGAAGTGGCATGTGCACCGCATCTGGACCCGAATCTGCAGTAAACAAACCAAAATGACTAATTCAATCATAAAAAAAAAGAATTATGGCTTTTCTCACTATCTAATAAACCTTCGGTGGAGTCAGCAGTTGGAAATGTTGATGTTTAATAATAAACAGATTGATTCATGTGGAACTCTGACTTTCACTGAACAGAGGTGGTCAGATAATCAGAAACATGAGCGTTTGAGTAAGCAATACTTTAAAGCAAACAGATGACTCACATTTTTAGATTTTACAGTCATTTTTTTAGGGTTAATCAGTGTTATTCATCAGTTTAATGACAATAACAGGATGCACTTTACTAAAAACATTTACAAAGTGCTTTATAGAAGTTGGAATAATTTAGTTTTCAGACACATTTCTCTCTTTATTCTTATTTCTTCATGTCAGTATCGCCTCTGACCAGGTACACGGTTACATATCGAGTCCCAGTTACACTTTATTGATCAAAATGAAATCACATTGTCACACTGAGGTGAAATATTTTATTGCAGTTTGACAGATAACAGTGTATGACAGGGAATGCACTGGGAGTATGTATCAGGACTGTCCAAATGAACGCATTAACACAGATTCATCCATCATCAACATTCATCTGATTAAAAATGCACATTTAACCCTTTCATACATACTGCTCACTCCAGTGGACATCTATTCTACAGCTCTTTTCTTCTATATTCATGGTTTTGTTGTTTTAGTTCCATATCAGCCAACACAGTGAACACTTATGTACCATCCCATAATACACTGACATTCATACCATTACTGTAACTTTGCTGTTCTAGATTAACCTGATCTACACTAACATGTTTGAGTGGAAATCAAGAGCCAGTCGTTTTTAAACTGTAATTCACAGGGTTTTTTTTTTTTTTTTTTTTT
>JAQQZY010000023.1:5589160-5609852 GCA_030068375.1 Ostorhinchus rueppellii
CTGACTTTTTGCATCTTCAGCTTTAAAAAAATATGAACCAAAAACCCATCAGTCTCTTCATCTTATACTTCTGTCAAGCCAACATGTAACACTTTATTGCTCAAACTGGCAACAATAACAGAAAACACTGTCCATAATGCTGCTTTGACTGGTTTCTGCTCTTATCCCATAAAGACCCAGTGCTAGTTTTGTGTCAGTCCCAAATTAATTTTTCTGTCTTTAACCTTTCATTAGTGATTTATCACCATTTTTTCTAATATTATTCTCGGAATTTTGTATATTTTCAGTGAAAATCAGGTATTTTCCAATATTTATTTTATTGATCATGAATTGTAATCACCATACTGAGATGACATTTGAGGCTTATTTCACCAAAAACAGAGAAAACTGAAGAAATAATGTGTTTTTCAGTCTAACCTCTCATTAACTGAATGTAAAACAAGTGTGTCCATCCACTGTCATTGATCCAACTCCATGGGCTTTACTGGTGAATCGATGTTGTAACAGATGACGGTGTTTAGATGACGGTGTTTCCATGGTAACTACGGAGCCTCTGAACATCCACATGGGTCATATCTGAGGACCATGAAAAGATGAAGAACTGTATTTTGCACCAATTATTTACATGAATTAATAGGATTAGTGGCTCTTAAATTATCAAACAGTCACTAAACAAGTCATTTTTTATTCAGTTTTCTCTGTTTTTGATCTCATAACCTTTGAATTAACTCTGAGTTTTCATGAACATCTAAATTAAATATAGGGGGAAAAAAGGAAAATACAAGATAAATGCAAAATATAGAGAGAATAGAGAGAAAAATTAATTTTGGAACAGATACTATGGGTTAAAGTTGAAAGTTATATCAAAAACAGACAAAAATGAAGAATGATTTTTTTTTTTTTTCTACAAAATACATCAGCTGAACATAAACCCAGTGTGTCCATCCTCATTCACTGATCCAACTCCATGGGCTTTAGTTGTGAATCAATACTGTAGAACAGTGTTTTTCAAATCCGGTCCTCAAAGACCCTTATCCTGCATGTTTTAGATATTTCCCTCTTCCAGCACACCTGGAAGCCATTACAGCCATTGCTTCTGCAGAGCTTGATGATGAGCTGATCATTACTTGAACCAGGTGTGCTGGAAGAGGGAAATATCTAAAACATGCAGGATACGGGTCCTTGTAGACCAGATTTGAGAACCAGTGTTGTAGAAGATGGCAGTGTTTCCACATTCACTACAGAGCCTCTGAACGTTCAGATAATATCTGATGACCATAAGATGACAAACTGCATTTTGCACCAGTTATTTACATGGATTGACAGGATTAATGGATCAACAGGTATTAAACATTTTATAGCAGTGATTTTGATTGTGGTCACCAGTGGATATTTGGGTCTTCATGGGTTAAAGTGGAAACCACTGTGTTAAGTTACAGTCGTCCTCTGTGGTGTAATACTACTGTGATGCTGCTCATAGCCATCCCTTCCTCTGTGCCCTTGGTTGATAGAAAACACCCTCCTGTCCTCCATCCCACTTCCTGGCCCGGCACAGGGCAAGCTGCCCAGAATCCCAAATGTCAGCGGATGGCTTAAGAAATGACAGCTGCCGTTGCATCTTGAATGTCCTCCACCACATTCCGAGAAATGTTGAAAGGGACGGGGTGACATTTGCAGCAGGGTCCCCTTAACATCATCTTGTCTTCTCTCTCTGTGTTTCCACAATGCCACTCCTTGTTTCCTGCCCCGCTGTGCCCATGAATCTACATAGGACACTAGTTGAGCTTACCAGGCCAAACATCATGCTGTGTTTGACATTCATCATTTATTGATGGGCTGTTCTTTAATTGCAGCTACAGAGTGCTTAGCCTCTGTGCTCTCACACTGGCTGATCCATGGGGAAGGCCTTCCCACTGAGGGCCCACATTTACTCAGCACACTAGGAGCACAACTGTTGACTTATAATGGTTGTGACACACAAAAATAACCTGCAGGGTTGTTTTTCCCCCTCTTTTCATTTTGTTAGTATCTCACTCTCTGCTGCCTCCATTGTTGCTCCGAGCTGTGATGCAAAGACTAACCGTTGAATGGAAGCGAACTCAGGGGTTTAGATCAGTGTGTGAGCGTTACCGGGATGACCGATATATCTGAGGTGTCAAACACAAAGAAACTGCAGAAATATCCATGAAACCATTAAAACACAGTCTAATTTGTCATATTTTATACAGTTTACCACCTGGTTATTGTAAACCTAAACCTAATCCTTGTATGTGTCACTCTGCCACCATGATGCTCATTTAGCCTCTTCCACTGAAATATCCCTTTTTCATCTAATCTCTATCTGGCGTGGAATTAATTTGCCTCCATACAGCTGCAGCTGGTTAATTTTAGCAGCAGGAGGGCAGGGACAGAGCTGGTGGTCAGCATCCTTTACTGTGACAGTAAAGCCTGAAAAAAACCCCAAAAACATCTGTATGCACGGCTGTGTACGGCCCTCAGATACGGAACAACAATCTGAACTGAATCTGATAGCACAGTGAGCATTCACATTTCTTGTAAAACTGCTAACACTGTTTGACTTTGCATGACTTTGACATTTTACTGCTTTTGCCAAGAATCGAGGACATTTTGCAGATACTGAGCAGCCATGAACATGTCATTGAAGCAGTTGGAAACAAAGGTTATATAAATACACAAACAAACATGGGTCATTCACAGTGTAGATATCGAAATGCAGATGTTATTCATGTAAAGCAACGCATGTGATGGTTATACGGTAAATATTAGACCACAAGGACATCAAGAGGTGTCTAGTAGTGTCAGACTGAATTTAACTTTGATAAAAAAATATCTGTAAAATAAAACTCAAATTTATCAAATCAGCACTGTTTTCATGCTGTACTCATCAATCCCTGGAGGCAGACAAAACATTTACACTTTTGACACTTAATGTATTCATACACGAAAACCCAAGGACAGGTCAGTGAGGTGAAACCTGGCTGATGCTTTGTATCAGCTGACAAGGTCGCTAAAACCTCAGGCACTGACTTGTTTTACTCTCACGTTACAGTTTTAACACTTCAGTAACTTGCGATTGCTGGAGACACCAGAAAATCAATTTGTTCAAGCAGCTGTTGAGAAAACAAAGTGCTGTCCATTCCTCTTGTGGACACTTAATATAACACTGTTTTTCCACAAGCTTTCAGTGTGAGCAAAGACAGTAAAAGGGAGAAAAATCTGGAAATGTGAGAGGCAACATCCAAAACGATGATAAAAACAGGGTTCATTCTTATCCATGTTCATTGTAGTGGTAATGTAGATGGATAACTACTGATGTCCTGATCTGGAATTTTATTTTTTTTCTTGCTTCTGATCCTTTCAGATTTTTTTAGGATTAGATTTGTCGATACCGATCCAATCCCAACTTCTTACAATATATATATATTTTTTTTTTTTTTGTAATTTGGAGTCATTATTTATAGGTTATTATGCTGTTATTTTACTGTAAATCACAATTGGGCTGAATGTGGAACCTGAACTAAAACAAGTGTGACACTTTTGACTCTTAATAACTTTAGTATAATTATAGCACTTTACAAATTCATATTGTGGGACAAATTAGAACCTTTGGCAGGCCCATTCTGGCCTGTAGGCTGTATTTTTTTTTTTTTATCACTGCTGTAGCCAGTCTATGGACAGGTTAACCCAGGTTTTATATGGGGGTGCATTCTGTGTTGTATGTTCATGATACACAGATCAGTGGGTTAAATTGTAAATGGACTGAACTTATATGGTGCCCAAAGCGCTTTACAAGGCCTCACATTCACCCTGTCACACACTCATTCACCAGTAGGCAGCTGCCACCATGCAAGGCGCTGCCAGACCCTACTGGGAGCAATTTAGGGTTCAGTGTCTTGCCCAAGGACACTTCAACCAGTTGACAGTCAGAGTCACCAACCCTTTGGTCACTTGCTTTACCAACTGAGCCACAGTTACCCCACTTGTGGGTCAGGTCGGGGCGGGTCAAAAGAATGTCGGTTTATATGCAGGGCAGCTTGGGTCGGGTCAAATATTTCCACAAAAGTCCAGCGGGTTGAAAAACCCCCAACTCATGCATCACTACCAGACCATAAAGTGAAAGTAAAACCTACAGACGCTTCATTAATTCCTCTAAGCCTCCTGCTGTTTTGCAGCTAATTATCCTTTTCCTTACCTTCAGAAACTTTAATTTTAGGGAGCAGGACATATGTTTACCCCCCACCCTCACCCCACCCCAGATCAGCTTGGTCTCATGACGAAATCCAGGACACCCTACCAATAACATGCATAAAGAATCCTTCATTAAACAGTCAAGATTACACAATGGGTAAATAAAACATCTCCAAACTATCTAGAAGTATAGTGGCATACAGAGGACAGCTGAGCATACTTGTGATACTTTAATATTGTTTACTTTAATGTCTTATCTTTTAGATCTGGTCCTAATTCTGGATAATTGATTCCATAATGAACAGGATTATTTTCATTTGAAGCTCCTGAGCAAGTCAATAGAAATATAAGACAAGAAAAAGTAAACAGAAGTACTACATTTCGTAAAAGGTAGGGGGTAGAAGCTACAATAACAGTATATTTAATGCAGACAGTGTTACCACAACAGGAGGTCATCTAGAAAAGGCCCGCATACCTGAAGCATAAATAGATCCATAAAGTTCGCTGCAGCAGAATCAAATTACAGCTGCTTTATTACTCTGCGCTAGTATTTTGGCACAAGTCTGTCTATGTGTCAGACAGAGAACATAACTCATCAAGAGATATTTGATCTTTATGAAAAGTGGTAAGTGTATTGACTGAGTCAATATCTGAGAGTGTTTGGAATTTGGTGCATCTAATTTAAGAATGAACAAAACAACAGGACAAAATGCATGTGTCCACAATAAGGACGGACATTTGAAAGTCATTCACCGCTTACATACATTTAATGTACTATGTTTACATGCTTACTAATATGAAAACATATTCTAAGCCTGAAAGAGACAATATTCAGGTTACATAAAGCAGGTCACATGGCTGATGAAAATGAATAGCCCTCTAATTCACTTGTACACAGTGATGTAGTGGTCCCTGCAGAAGTGGTTATACTCTCAAGTTTTGTCTGTTTTTTTTGTTGTTTTTTTTTTGTTTGTTTGTTTTTGTTTTTTAGTAGTCCAGAAAAAGCCTCACTAGAAACAGTGATAAGTAAGACTACTCTATTTACTTTGCCCAAAAATCCATCAGTAGTATTTGCTCACTATTATAAAATTTTCACAACTTGATCAGGAGTCATTTGTAGGTATTAACGGTCACACAAGCAGCTGAAAGAATGTAAGTGCATTCAACATTAAACAGTAAACATAGGATAATGTTAGCCTTTCATAACGTTAGCCTACTCACACAGTTTAACTACTGGCAACAAAATCTCTTCTCTGACTGTGCAGTCATATAGCCAGTAGTTTAAAACAGTGACTAATTTGGAAACCACCTTAAAACTTACCTCAGAATTATGTATTTTATGAAAGTAGGTTCTCTTGATATGTGTCACTCACTTGAAAGATGTTTATTTCACCTTTTTCATTTGGATTTCCGATAACCGTGCAGCTTTCAACGAGACTTGTCAATTAACTGGGGTGGCACTGGCACCTGAAGTGTCCAATCAGGTTCCAGAAGTGTCCAGCACGTGTTACCTCTGCCCAGGAGATATTGTGATCGCCCAAGTTTGTGTGTGGGTGTGGGTGTGTGTTTGTTTGTTTGTTTGTTTGTTCGTTCGTTCGCTACAGCAACTTCAGCCGGCCACAAGGGGGCGGAGGTCTGCACTCTCTGAGTGCTTTTCTAGTTAGAAATATTTTACTCACATCACCCACCCTACTATGCCTCTGATTGGCTCATCAGTCCTCATGTATCAAGTTAACCAATCTAATCAGTGAAGGCACAGAGTACTAGCCAATCAGAGGCAGAGTAGGGCGGGTCATGGCATTACCATCTGAGGGGAAAAATGGGCAATTTGGCTGCAGATACTACTGAATGGTGCACATCAGGGGGGTTTAGAAGTGGGTATATGCAATTCAGACTGAAAAATAAGTAGGTATATGCTGTATACCCTGAACTACACCACTGCCTGTGCATGCAGCCAGACATACCCCATAAATAATAATACTAAACTCATTCTCCCTCTCTCATTCCGTCAAATACTTTATGAAAAAGGTTGACTTTTCAATATTTCCTCGAACCTTTAAATTTGTGCATATCTACTGTCATACATACATTTGTTTTTCTTCACCAGAAATGTAGACTTTTGGTTGGAGTTTCCATCTCTACCATAGAAGACCTTTGTCTTTCCTCCAGTAAGCGAGGGTCATATGACACATCCTATGAATTTTTTGTATACATGTCCAAAGTGTCTTCATTAAACTACAATAATAGCAGCATATCCCATGTATCTGTATCAAAAAATACTACTTGTGCTTTGGACTAATAGTGGAATATGAGTGTGTATCCATATCAAATGTATGTGTTCCACATCAAAGACAGTTACTATCTGAATTTATGAAGCATTATATAGTTTTAACATCCCCAAAAACAAGTAAACATGAACTGGCACTTTTAGAAATCCAAAGTTGAATAATGAACAATAGGTCCAATGAATGACAATAGATCCTACTTGCTAAATGTTATCCACCAGTGTTAAATAGTATTCAGACTAATGAATACAAAATATGGCAAATGTCTACGCTCAAAGTCAAAAGGACCAAAAAAATGAGAAATGATTCGGAATGGGGCTTCATTGTGGCTTGCTGACACAATAGAGGTTTACTGCCTCCATACAAACACATTTTCAGGGCTTTTTACCCTGAAAATAGCTGTCAGCAGAGATAGACTACAGGACCACATTTAGAGATTGGACATCTGCATGACTACTCTCAGCAATAGAGTGGCCATTATATCTGCCAGTGGCAGTGCTCTAGTTGCATTTCAATGTGAGCCATCTCCATTTTAAGTATCTCTAAGTCCATTTCATCTGAGCTGCTTAGCAATTAATCAGCTGACAGAAACAGGGCAGAGGAAATGTGATGTCTTGTCTAATATGTACCTTTTTCAGTGAAAAGCGCCTTCTCTGGTCTTTGCCTATTAGGCTACAAGTGGAAAACACACAAGAGTAAAAAAGTACAACTGAATGACTAATATCAGTGCAGGCATTAGTCACAGCAAAAAAAATACAATATGAAAATTCCACAATACAGTATCAGATTTTCTATATGGGTGCTTCTATGAAACTGGTCCCTAAAAACAGCACATGGAGCTAAAAATTCAAACCACATGTAGAAAAATGTTACGAAGCAAGTTTGGAAGCACTTTAAGTCTATTATAAAAATAATTATTTACTCAGATGAAAGAGAAACTATTTTTCAGATGAAACACATTTTTGTATATATTTTTATATTTTTTTCTCCAAAAATCTGCATTTAACAAGGTCTAACAAGGACACAAAAATTATGTGCTATTATTTTTTTAAATTATCTTCTTATTCTCTTTCACGTACATTTTGGGACTCGAACTAATTAAACAAGGCAGAGTGTTTCACAAAACCGGCTGCTGTTGCAAAATCAGTCACGATTTAATTTGGGTTTAAATGGGCAGGTTCTGTGTGTAACGTAAGTGGACACGATGGTTGCATGCAAAATCTTGAATGAGACTGCGGATTCCTGGAAATTCTACATGTCTGGATTAGAAAAACAACTAGGAATTTCAAATTAAACACAGTGTCTTTATTTATAGCAGTATATAAGACCATTTGAAGCCATGTTTTCAGATCAAATATGGCAAAATGTCTCTTTTATCATTGTGTCTAAAAAGCTGGTAAAGTGCCAGGTATCAAAATGAACCCAGTTTCATAGCACCAACAAATGCATTTAGTCATTTGCTGATAATAAGAGAAATAAAGCTGAGGAGAGCTGTATGTTGCGATTTCACAAAAAACAAAAAAAACAAAATGGGATTTGTTTGTTTACTTTTTAGTTTTAATAGAAAACAAAAGACAAACACAATCATATTTCCTTACATCATGCAATATATGACAGTTGCATTTTTTGCATGTTTTCCAAAATCATCTCGCCCTCCATGACACTGCAGGAGAAACATCTAAAAAAGAAGAGGCACTGAAATGAATGTAAAAACGGAAGCTGTCATGTTTTCCCCTCTTAACATCGACTCGGTGATTAAAATGGTCCTTTTTGATGACTGCTGTTTCTCTTCCCTGTGGCGTATTATCGGTGATGCTGCAAACTTTCTTGGAAATTTCACGCTTGCTGTGTCTCTGCAGGACTAATTCACTCTCAACATGTAACAACCTTGATCTAATTGCATTTACCTGTGGGAGCAAATCCCATCTGAGAGTCACTGCATATTTTGAATTCCAATCCAATCACTAATTATTAATTAATCAGCCTTTCTCCATCATGATTTGAGAAAAGTGCCATCTTTTGTTTTTAAGGGAACCTGGTACATGTATATGTACAAATGGGCACGTTATTCTTAATTTTAGTTGGTGGATAAGGTGACCTGCACCGTTTTTTTGTTTTTTTTTAAATAGTTAAATTCATGTAACAGTGTGTGAGAGTGAAATAAGTTAATGGAAAAGGATGAAGGTTACCGCTGCATATTTTAAAAGGTCATACTTTTCTATTTCTAGAAACACATAATGAAGACATCTCAGTAAAAGGAGACTGGGTTATTCTGCTTCTTTTTAACAAGCCATTTGTCAAACCAGTTAGCCTTGGTGTCAGTGCGGTTGCATGTTATTCAGACTGCAAATGGGGGCAAGAAAGGAGGTGCAATGATGATACAGGAAAGGAAAATATACAGAAATAAAATAGGTTGCTACATGACTTCCATTGTATTTTCCAGATGGATCTTTTCGTCATTTATTCACACACTATAGGAAGTGACATCACATGTTGACAGCGTGGTTCAGTCACGCCTCCCTGGAAATAAGGAGAGGGGAGAGGGCATGAGATAAACTGTGGTGGATTCAGAGACAGACGTTGGATTGGCATGGCTGTGTGCAGCTCAGCACTGCGATCTGCATCCACGAGTCTCCTGCCTGGACATTTGGATTCTCTCTCCACAGCTACACAGCCTTGATACGGTGCTGGACAGCGTAACACTGAGCTGTGCGGTGCTTTCACAGCATGTTGCAGGGCATTGGAAGGCAGAGAGGGAATAATAAGGGGGGATAACCTTACCACACATGAGCGATGTACCGTGGGCTTCTCTCTGTCTCATTTCAGATCGTCCGGCTTTTCTACACAGAGACGTGGGACTAATGGAGGGATGCAACGATGTTATTCTTTGCTTGTCATGCTTGAATCACAACTCCTTATATCCTTTTGTGTCAGAGACCTTATTGTCTTTGTCTGTCACTGCCGCCAGATCAACTGTGGGGTAACGTGGCGGACAGATCCCCCTCCTCAACCCCCCTCTCCCTTGTCTGTGCCCCTGGCTTCTCATCACTCCCAGTTCGCTCGTGTCTATTTACCTCTCTTAAGCTACCCTCCCCTCTCTGTTAAGCTCAGGGTTTCTACATCTCCTGCTTCCTACTGCTTACTATCTCCCTTTCTTTGCTCCTTCAAGGCAGGCACTCTGCTCTCCCGTCCAAGCAGCTTGTTACATGATCTCCTGAAAAACACTTTTCGCCGTTGTTCTGCCGCCTCACAATTCCTGAGCTCCTCCAGATTTCCCTCTCTACAACGACAGGATGTTCCTGCACGAGGATTGATCCACTTTCACCCCCTTTCATTCTCCCCTTCCCCTCCCTTGTCCTGATCTCCTGCCCTGTGACCCTTTCCCTCTTGTTTGCTACCCCCACCCTCCCTCTACTGTTCTATTCATCCTCACCCTGAGCCTCTTTCCCCTAACTCATTTCACCCCCTTGACCATGTTGCCATGTGTTAGCTGGCTCCAACTTATCCTCATCTTGCTGTCCTCTGTCTTATGGACCCGGGGGGAAAACTGCCCAGTAACCTGCCTGTGCCCAGACCCTCACACTGTGGACTGCAGCGGCCGCGGACTGACCCGTCTACCCGATGAGATCCCCTTGGATGTTCGTCGGCTGTTGCTGGCTGACAACTGGATACCCCGCATCCCCTCAGACTTTCTGGTTCTGTACAGTGACTTGGTCTACCTGGACCTCAGGAACAACACCCTCTCCCACATAGAACCGGGGACCCTAAGTACATCTTCCAGGCTGGTTTTCCTGGACCTGGGCAGCAACAACCTGACTGAAATTCCCAAGGGGACATTTGGGGAGTCCCGGAGCTTGATCAAACTACGCCTTGGTAACAATCCATATCTTAGCTTGGTGAATGAGGATGCTTTCCTGGGCCTCACCTCTTTGAGAGAACTGGAACTGGAACGTAATGCGCTGTCTACCCTAAAGGTGGGGGCGCTGAGTCAGTTGCCCTCCCTAAGGGTCGTGAGGTTGGAGGGCAACCCTTGGGTATGCAACTGCAACTTTGCAAACCTGTTTACCTGGCTCATGGAAAACAGCCACAAGCTTCCAAACGGTAAGAAAACCATTAAAGTGGCATTCACTTTCCATGGGGTTGACCCAAATACTTCCCATCTGAGAACAACATACAACTGTATTATTGCAAATCCATTACCATAACACCACTCTTGTCTATTTATGTTTTGCCTGTAGGAGAGGAAACCCCCCTCCCTCTGCCATGTTCTAATTTTGTCCCTTTCTTCTTCCACCCCCATAGCATATTATGTGTGAGACTGAGTGTGTAATATGAGACAATAGCACTTGTTTGAAAGGGAAAACTACAAGGATGCTTTTTAACTTTAATCATTTCATAATTAAAAACGAGTCATAGTGACAATATGCAGCTTTGTCTACACGTAGTATTTATTTTAGCTTCCATACATATTGTGTAAACCGAGCATTGACCTTCATAACAGGATGTATTCAAAGTGACTGATTTAGCTTTAGAGCTACTTATATTTTGTACTAATCTGTAATTGAGCAGTATTACAGTATGTTTTTGCACCTTCACCTGTCTTTTTGTGTTAATTCTGAGGCCTAGACTTTGATGTAGACTCCGCTATTGTGATTCTGCCTAGAGGGTTGAGTTAGGTAACAGGAAGAAGTTTTCGTGAATGTCTGAAGCAATCTTTATGTGTGCATGCTCACATGAGGAAAACTGGACATTGCGGAGTTTCATCTCTTTTCTGTTTCCTTGGAAGGATGAGATCTGCTTAAATGGAGCTCATTGGTCTCTGCACCTACATACAGTGGCTTGGAAAGGTTCCTAAAATAAAGCCTAGCAAGCAATAGAAATAAAACAAGTTCATGAATCAGCTGCGTTCTTATCCTACAAGAAGATCACACAATATATCAAACATTAATCAGAAGCCTTTAATTCTCATAATTCTATGGTTAATTCGGCAGTAACCATGTGTAACCAGCTGTATGTGCTGTGCAACATACTAACACATGTGTCCTTAACAATACAGCGGACACAGACAGCAGTTACCCAGTGCGTGGGAGCAGAGGAGGCAAAAATAAACAAATCTGTCAATTCAACCACACATGAGTAGTAGCTCACGCTGCTCTCATATTCAGATCAGGGTAGATTTTCTTCTCTGCACGCGTTGGCTTATCTGAAATAAAGGTTATCACTGTATTGTGGCACGACAATCCGTGTACAACATGAGACTTTAAGGCTAATATCTAACATTTGAAAATTAAAATGTATTTCCCCTTTTACTAACATTATGTTGAAGTAACATTTAATACATTATACCATCTACAAACAGGATTTCACAGGGTATAGCGTTCAAATAATATCATACTAGGTCTTTTGTTATTTGATTATGGCAAAAATGACACAGTGGCAATGTGTTTAGAATCATAATTCACCTTATGTAGTTATATAAGGTGTTACGACCTTCTGCAGATAAATATCTGTTTTTGTCACTGTTCCAAGGTTGTTTTTTGCTGCAAATTGTTGACCTGTACCAGGCTTTCCACAAAATACTAAAACATTGGTGCAAGACTGGATACCAGCCATTAAGAATATTATTTTAAAACTGTAACCGAAATAAAAACAAAATGCAACCAAAGTCCTTTTATTTTATGTATAGTTCATGACTATGACGAGGTTTGACAGCAGATTTCATTACGGATATTTGTCCATTGGTGAGGTAATAAAACTGAAATCCTATTTGTGACCTGGCCTGCAAAAGCTTTAATTCAGCTCTCACATATACAGGCTGTACTAAACTGCTGACAACTCACAAAGGCAAACTCTGTATACATTTAGGCCATGGTGTACTGTGCTATTGATATTACTCTCATTTTTTTCTCTGGTCTTCCAACATTTGCCCCAAAAACAGACAAGTTTGGACGTATGAGGAAGCAAAGTTTATAAACTGGCAAGAATCCCTAATTTCTTCCCAGTCAGAGTCTGCAAATGCATTAATCATAGGTTCTAAGTGTTGTCAACTGCAAGGCATAATGAATTGCATTAGCCTGCTGGCCAGGCAGACATCAACAATAAAGAAGCCACTGGCACAGCCAAGCAGCCGCAGTGGTTGCCAACTGGCCCCAGTGTATATGTACTCTAAAATTGGGTTTGTAATGCATATCTCAGTTCATATGCTGCTCTTACATCCCCATCAGTGAGTGTTTGGCTTAAGGACCCAAGAGACCAAGCCACAAGCCTGGACCAAATACAAACACTGTACATCACTGTGCAATGATCCAAGTGTCCTACATTTATTTATTTTTTTGTTTTTATTTGTTTTATCATTACCCAGTACCTGCAGTTTCAGGTGATGTCTGGAATTGACTTTGTAATGCTAATAACACTAGAAGTCTGGATGACAAATCATAGTTTTGAAAAGGAATAAAAATATGGGATCTTAAGATCTTTTCTTCTAAAGCAATGCAAATGAGCTCTGTAACAAGTCAAAAAGGATAAAAAATAGTCTCCCAAACCCCATGATAATCTGAAAAAGACACCTTTGTGCAGAGTTTGTGGAAAAGTAGCTTTATATTACTAAATGCAAGACAGTCAAATGCGAGATATTTATACAAGGAACACACAGCTAAAGAGCTGATTCATCATGGATGTGTTTGTTTGGCATCTTTTTCTTCAGTTTGTACACTTCATCTGTCACAAGTAGCAGGAATCAGTCACGTTATAAACTGGATAATAAAACTCTTAAGCATGCATTCTCACAATCAGTGTTCCTTCATTATGAAGTGCAGGACAGTAGGTGTGTCAACACAATGTAGCAGCACTGATGGGTGACTTTGATTTGTAAACATAGCCGATTCACACATGCACTCATCATACTGCCAGACCTAATTAACGTAATGACTGAGCTCCTGATCACAGGGAAATGCAGTGACCTATTCTCCGGAATGTTGTATTGAAAGCAGTTACACAATAACAGATGGACGGTCATTAGTGAATGAGGCTGACTTGATAAGCTTTTCAGTATGTATCAAGTCCAACAACCGTCACCACCATTTTTATTTGTTTGCTTGTTTTTCTTAATCTTACATCCATTATAGAGAAAATTAAGATGAATATGAGTTTATTCATGTCAGTGCTTTTATTAAATAAACAGTTGTTGCATCCCCATGTGTCTGCCTTATACACAAAACATATTAGTTGCAAATTTCACACACGTAAAAAACGACACAAAGCAGGGCAAAAGCGACACCATACACCTACAAAAAACATTGATTTAACATATTCACACTGACACCTACCAGGATAAATAATACTCTTAAATTTCGGCTTTTACTATAAATATGCAAGGGTAGATGTAATGTACCTTACAGTGTATTTTAATAAAAATTCGAGAGGCCATTATTCTAACATCATAGACAGATGAGCTGCAAGATTTCTCACAAAATCAGTGTCACTAAAGACAAGTTCAACTTAAGTCAATATTATTCTTGTGGCCACTTCAGCTCCTGAGGCAGGTGTTATTCATGAGGTGTTCTACTCCTACATTGAAATCATGTCAGAATCATGTGTGAGGTATCTTTGGTTCTGTCTGTGGCCTGCATAACACAGCAGCTGCAGAGCTCACGCTGTAAACCCAATTCCCTTTCCATTTTTCACATCTTGATTTCCCCTGTGATTTTTGAGTTCACAAAGCTGTGCACTTTTCTGTTTGCATAACTTTGATTACTGCAGGTCAGCAAGATGAGTGGGAGGGAGATGCTAAAAAATCTAGTTTTTGGATTGTGAAAAACAAATCTTTCCTCGTGGATGCATCTTTTTTAATCACATGCAGCAGAGGAGATGATAATTGTTGTCAGATCACAGTTATTGACTTGGGTTGTTGCAGTATCTCCTTTAGGAAAACAACCACGTATTCATTTTCAGCAGCAACATGTGATTTTACCAATAAACATGTGTCTGAATACTTTGTGTTTTCGGTACTTATTGTACATTTTTTAGCTACCAGTCAGGCTCATGCATATTTTAATGGCGGGATGAGTGTAAACATGATCCACTGCTGTCACCAATGCTCTTGGGTTAAGGATGAACAAAGGCCATGTATAATTCAGAGTGACACAGTTCTACGGCACATTGGCCAGGGTAATTGGAGCCAGAGTTGCCTACAGGGCAGGGCAGGCCAACTCCCATGAGAAACCGAGGCCCATCGTGGCATTGCTATCAACACTAGTCATGACCTGAACAGTTTCACTACAAAGTAGCAGTTCATGTGACAGGGTCACAGTCTGAATTTTCCTTCACAGCCTATCGAGTTGCTCCCCAGAGACCTGTTACCACGCTGCATAAACAGCTCTGAAAATATAACGCCATTGACCAGCACCACAGAGCACACACCGCTGCCTAACATGACATTATTTGCTATCTTTACTTACCCATGGGCATGTGATGAGAAAATATCTATCCCATTAACACAGGCTGACAGCTTCTTTTATCTTGGCCTAATTTAATGTTTATTTAAAGTTTGGATGTGAGAGAGATAGTGCTGGCAAGGGAGAGCGGAGTGTGAAAAGGTGGACAGAATTACACGGTGTGATAGCATCAGCTGCTGCATGAACAGAAGCAGAAACAGATCTGTCTGTGTCAGAAATAAAAGGCGAAAAGCCAAAAGCTTTATTCCACTGGCAGTGTGCAGCATGGAGTGTGATGGATACTTTACTTTGTGCCTGTGTGTGGTCGGGTGTGAAGCATGAACTACTAAGACCTGCATATTTAGCTGTTTCATCACTATGAACAAGGGGCCGACCCAAGAGCTGATCCCAACACTGACTCTGAAGTAAACAAGGAGACCAATACCATGTTTGGATATTTGGAACCAAAATACATTTACAGTAATCAAGTCTTTGTGCCAAAGTCTCATTTCAGTCTTTATTAGGTTTAGTCACGTTCATAGTTTTTTCATCTAGTCAAGTTTTATTCGACTAACACTTCTTATTTCAGTCAGAATAATACTTGACTATTTTTGTCTAGTTTTAGTCGACGAAAATTGATGACATTTTAGTTTTGTTTTAGTCAATGAAAAATGTATTTTAGTCTCTTTTTAGTCATGTAATTCTATTTAATCTGTCAATATAGTCTTGACAAAACCAACATTTTCTTTTAGTTCAACCCATTTTAGTTCAAACAAGGTTATCTTATCATTCTTATGGACTCAGAAATATATGCTGTCAATTGCCATATCTGTATGAATATTAATGAGAGACCGTCCAGTGAGTCTTTGGTTGGTCACTGTACTGCACAAATAGTTTATGTCTTGAGAAACCTTAATGGGGGTGTGGGGTTATCTGTGTGGTAAAGCCCATCTCGGGCTGCATATTTCTGTACCAACCCGAATCAAGTCTGACACAGTTGCGTCCAAACCCAGCCCAACCCGTTTGGTTCCTCCTGACTCGGTTCGGGTTGCAGTACTCTACCATGCGGACCCGGACTGGAAGCATGTCTTTATGGACCCTGGATGTTTGAAGCATGAGACCAAAGGCAAAACATCCAGACTTCAGGTGCAAACCAGAGAAGGCGAACCGCCTGGGTGGGACACGTCTGGTAACCTGCAGACCTCACAGTTTCACAACACACCTGCAATAATGCAACTAAAAATTAGAACGTCAATTCGTCTTATTAACGAAAATGAAGAGACATTTTATCAGTTTTTTTTTAAAAACTACATTTAGTCTCATTTTTATGATTATTAGTCAACAGTACTGCATTACATGTTTAATTATAGTCATTGTCACATGACCACCATTTTCGTTATGTCTCGACTCGTTTTCGTCTCACAATAAAGGTTCGTTGACGAAGATATTTCGTCATAATTTTTGTTGACAAAAGCAGCACTAATACATCATTCTTCTCTCATTTCAGCGGGATTAGGTCCTTATTTATTTATGATATGTACTCAATAATTTACAAAAATTAGAGGCACAAATGGTCAAGAGAATAAGAATATCAGATCTGACAGTTATCATGATAAGTAATGTTTGCTTCAAAAACCAATAATAGTTATGGTATATGTGAAAATACAGCTAATATTGACTTCATGTCGGGTGGCTTCAGGGGATCGTTTTGTGAATTGCAGACTCTGGTGCTGAAAGTGCTGAAGTCACATTTTTGGACAATTCCAGTTGAGCATATAAACAGGTTGTATTTGTTTAAGTCCACCCCATAAATATTTTTAATGGACCTTTTTTTGTAACCTCAGTACTTTTAGCACCAGTCTTCAATTTGTGCTATATAAATAATATTGAATGGAACAGAACAGAACCAGTTTTTTTCTGTAATCAGGACTGAGCGCACTAGTCTTTTGCCTTCCGTTGTGATCCATTTTCTTTATTTCCCATGGTACAGTGATGCCAGTGAGTGTCCACGCAGAAGGAATCCCCTCCTGAATGACTCACCCTCTCTCCACTGTCACATGACTGCTTGTCATTTTGTGCATTCGTTTCACACATTCTCTCCGGCTCTTGGCTCTTTTTCTCCATACTCCACTGCAAACTGGTTTAATATTGCAAACTGGTCTGGTCTGCAGAGGCGAGGCCAGCTGTGGAGGTTTTGTCTGTGCCACTGGTGCAGAGATCAATCTGTGCAGACAGTGTGGTGTTGAGGGAGGGAGGAGAAACAAGCCTCTGATATCAGTCTGTCACAGCTAGGTAGATCAATCACAGCGTCGACAGCAGATAGCCTATCCCCTCGGCTGGCTGTAATCCTAAATGTAATCCATCAACCGTCCACGCCAGGAATGTAACATAGCTGCGCCTTCGTACCTGATAGTGTAAAGGCGTGATTTGTGTTCCTTTACTGTACTGGAGTCAGTCCAGCCACACATTCTGGGATCACTGTGGTGTTAAGGTAATTTAGAAATACAGTACTGATTAATATTGGCCCACTGTGGAATCTACCAACTGGATTTTCCTGTTATTACCCTGCCCCCAGTTTGTTTAGTTTGTTTCTTTGTTTGTTTGTTAACACTTAAGCAGCAAAACTATTGGTTGAATTCACACCAAATTGGGTGGATAGATTGCCAGTACCCAGAATAGATCTGATTACATTTTAGGAAAAGCAGGTCAAACATTACATTTTTTTTAATGAATTTTTAAAAACTGTGTCTTTTGCTTTTTCTCCCATTTACTTATAATGGACAAAATTTGATGTATGTAAAAACATCAATTTTGTTTCAATTTACTTCAAACTTGGCACATACAGAGGCAGTTCATATGCTGGCATCACTACACACATAGACATGATGACATCAGCTGGATCGATGCCCAAATAAGCTGTAATACGTGCAAGGGGCAGGGTTTGTTGTGCCTGGAACCATTTGTTTGTTTTTAGAAATATTAAAAATGTGCTACAGGTTTCTCTGCTGTGCAAATTAATTCTTAGCTTTCATTGCAGTTATTATTTTCTCTTTTGGCTGGTAAACCATCTGTACTAAACAAATGAAAGTTTGTTCAACCTGATCTGCTCATATGAGACATCAAATCTCAGAGGCAGTGTCTGCAACTGGAGCTGTAACAGAGTTACACCAAATGAAACAGGAACCAAACACAATTAAAGCGAGAGAATCAAACAAAGTTATTGTCAAACACTCCATCTATTCTTTTGATTTTTTTTTTTTTTTTTTGCTATATTGGTCATATCATTGTGTTGCATAAAGATTCAGATATTAATTGTATCTCTTTATGTTCCATTCTCTGTAACAAATCAGAATTCATGTACCTGTTTTTAAAGACGTGTGTAATCTCTGAAGTGCAGTTGATAATAAAGCCCCTTATGATGTTTCCTTATAGCATCTAATGCACATCACACAACAGTTAAGGTGAACGTGGCTTTATAAGACAGCAGGGGCTTGTATCACAGAGCAGGTCTAGAGTCAGCCTCATGTTCTGATGCCCAGGCATTCAGCTGTAATATTAAACCACACAAAGGTATCACAGGTAGGTCAAGACCAGTAAACTTCATACAGATACCAGGAATTTATAAATATGGAGACTAAAAGCAACAGCTGCAGCCTAAGCAGGGAAGAACAGAGATAAATCGAGGAGTTAATAATCTGATTAATATCACATCATTTGGACTGAATACATCTGACTACGATTATAAATTAACATTTTATTGGATTAATATATTCCTACAGTGTCTGAGACAATTTGAGATTCATTATTTTCAATCGTGTTGTGGTTAAGCAGCCTGAGAGTCCAGAACAAATATTAAAGAAACAGAATTAAAACCTTAAAACAGACTCACTGTCTGGCTGAAAGTCAAATACACTAGTGTTTTAATCACATTCCATTTTAAGACTGTTTAAAATACAATACCCATTTCACATTATGCATATATATATAATTGTTGATATCATAAAAAGGGTTTTGATAGTGTGTAAGTCTTTTCTTTCCTATTAGAGCCTGTTAATATTCATATGGCAAGATTGTTTTGTTGTTTGTTTTTTTCTTTCTGAACCTCGCACCAGGATCCTTGATCAGTCGGTGGTGGTTTTATATGTTTAGATGTGATGTTTCATTTGGAACAGGTTATGTTTACATCACGGAAATGTACTCTATTCATCAGTAAACTTCTGCCATCTTTGTAAAAATCCTGAGTTAAACCAGTAGTTCTGTTACTAACCCCTTCATCCTGCTCTGCTATAGACGCCCCTGAATGATAGCTACAGAATAAAGCAAAAATAATAAAAAGTAAGTTTCAAAGTTAGTCTGCATGTCCTACTAGTGAGTTAGACTCATGTAATGTCTTTATTGTTGATATAAAAATTATACACAATAAATGTAATTCATTTAATTTGACAAATGTTACTGTATTTTTTTTTTTCTCCAAATCCTAATATTTCAAAATTACATGTTTTTATGCTCTTGGACGTTCATTATTGCATCATTTCATTGATGATATGACATGAATTATTAAAAACTTTTGTAAGACAGTAGTTGCTTTTCCATTGACTCTCAAATTGCATGAGTAGAACTTGTGCGTAAAAATTTGGAAAACATGGAAAAATGACAATTTCATCAAATCTCTCGTTTTTTGATTAAAAGTTTTTATGTTGGAAAGAGGTGGTTTTTTGGGCGTAGCATAAATGATATATCATTTATCATCAAAAAAAAACCAAATGTTAACGGACAATACAACAAGCAAAGAAGAAGAAACATGGCATTGTATGTGTGGACACACCAGGAAACTGAATAATTTTTTTTAATTTAGCATGAGATAGAGGGATATTATACAATAATAATGAATATAACTGTAAATCAACATGATATTTACTCGGGGTGTTAGAAAATACCAGTTCTGCAATATATCGTGATATTTCCTTTCACAATACTGTATCGATATTAAAAAAGTACTGCATCAATGTTTTTTAGGTATTTATTCAAATGCAGATATAGCAGAAATTCAGTTTTGTTTTTTTTTTCTTCATTGTTTATATATTATTTATTATTATTTAACCCTTTGTTTTTTTAAAATAATGGATATTTGAAGCATCCTAAAACACTTTTTACTGTTCTTCTGTTGGGATTGCAAAAAAATAATGTTATGAACTAATAGAATATGAACATTTGAGCAGGATCTTAAACTGTAATGTCTTTAAGTCTTAATGCAGGAATTTTGGGATGTAGCACTAGATCCTGTTGTGATCAAATAAAAATGTGTTTAGTGTTTGTGCATATTTCTGGTGCATTTCAATTCTTCAAGGAAATCATTTTTAAAACAGAAACAAATAAAAAATTGCATTTTTAACAGTATCATGATATATCATGATGTACTGTATTGTGATCCTAGTATTGTGATTTGTATTGTATCGTCAGATTCTTGCCAATACACACCCCTAATATTTATGTCAGTGCCATGTTTGTGGAATGACTTGTCGTGTCATCTCGCGATAATAAATGAACAAATCATCATATTTATGATTTAATGGAAAAACTGACATTACGCATTTCTGTTTTGATATTTAGTAAATATTGATGACGTTTTGCGCATATGTCCAATGGAAAGGCGATTTATGTTTGATAAAAACAGTTAAACAACAAAGCCCTGTGATGAACTGGTGACTTGTCCAGGGTGTACCCCGCCTTCACCCCTAAGTAGCTGGGATAGGCTCCATGCGACCC
>JAQQZY010000023.1:5671524-5682478 GCA_030068375.1 Ostorhinchus rueppellii
CACACACACACACACACACACACACACACACACACACACACACACACACACACACACACACACACACACATGCACACTGTAATGGTATCCAAAACAGATCTAGTCAACATGAAGGCTTCTGATCTTTGCTGGTGGATGAATAAGCGATGCAATCTACTCCAAATGATTCACGGTGTATTTGTTGTGGGTTGAGTTTGTTATCAACATGGGCTGATAAAATTCAATCAAGACATCCTCTTATTTACAGTAACACACAGATTCTTCCTCACCTTTCACCCAAAGATGAAACACAGCTTTGACTGCGGTTGGGATTTTTTTTTTTTAACAGATCTGTGGAAATATTGCACCTCAGATGGCAGTGCTGATTAATAATGCATCATGTGTGCAGTTATTTTGTGGGTTTGTGTGTTAAAAGTAGCTCGGGGGAACTTTTCATACTATTTCTTCAATATCCTGAATCTCACCACATTATGCCTGGCCATCTGCCCCACTCATGATTGGAATAGTATTTGCTGTATCTGCAATACATGAGTGAATTGGATTTGAACCGTAGCATAAGGAAGCGGATTAATAGACAACAAAAACAGGAAATTATTATTATTGTGATGAGTTTCTTTCTAAGAGACATATACATTTCAGAGTATAAGCGCAATAACACGATGAGTCATGTAAGTGTTTAGTCTTTGGCAGTTCATTTTTTTCTTAATTTTGTTGTTCTGTGAAATGTCACGTTTGTATCAAGGAACATTTTGTTATCCACGAGAGGAACTCATTCCACAAGCCTGATAAGGATGTTTGAGTGGCTGGTATTTAAAGACATTTCATCTCCACTGGCATGTCTAGAAGGCCTGTCTCTCCAATATGCCAGCAGACAGTTTTTTTTCCTTGTTGACAACAGTGTGATAGAATTGGAGAAAGAAGGGAAATCAGGAGGGGTTGTGAAAAAACACAGCGTGAAGGGAGAGATTGAGAGAAGTTGAGAGGAAAGGGAAGGTTGAGTGGAGAGGTGAAGGAGGGTGCAGGGGGAACAGAGAGGGGATGAAGGGAGAAGGGGAGGGAGAGAGGTTAGAGTGGGAGGGGAGGTGGCTGTGCGTGAGTAGAGGACCTCCCTGTGAACTGTGCAGTCGCGAGCCGGGTCATTGGGGCGAGGTTGTCAGAGCGTGCCTGAAACAGTACACCCAGGGGTTCAGCCAGAGTTCACACACTCAGTGTGCAAGATCCATGTCCCTCAGTCAGCGCTCGCCAGCCCAACACCAGCATATACACAGCAACACAGAAAAACTCACGTGTATCATTACACATGCATAAAGACAAGATGAAACACAACTACAGACAAACACAGATGCACTTGCGAAATGTACAGGATGTTTAAAATCTAATCAATCTTTTTAAACTGGGTTAGAGGAAAATTTGGACAAGAAGTTTGGGTCGTCCATATCGACATGCACATGTACACAGTTGCATATTGTTTTCATCTAAGTGCAAGTTTACCCAGGGGGGGACGTACGTAAAGTAAACATGCAGAAGAAAAAGAAAGGATGGAAAAAACATGCCTCTAGGAGAGAACAGATTTACTGAAATACTAAGACGGTAACTGATAGTGTCCATTGCCAACAACAACACCCGCAACAGCACCAATAACGTTGTATCATAGTGAGAAAGATTTTCTTTAATTCCAGTCAGTGTGGCTTAAATAGGAGAGGCCACTAAGCCAGAATCCCCTCTGTGTGACTGAGCTCTTTGTGGGAAAGCTGTCTGCTTTACTCCCATTGAAGACTGGTTGGCCCATTGTCAAACCCAGAGCTTGACCTGGTGTTGAACCCAATTGTCAAACTTGCAGTGTAGTGTGGGACCTTGGTGGGGGAGGAGAGGCACCAGTGTGTGGTTTAGCTGACTGAGGCAAGTGTTTGTCATCTTCTGGACCCTGAAAGAGTTCTGTATAATGAGGCTTATGAAATCATAAGCCTCAGCTAATGCACTAAAAAGCTGTGAAAAGTGGAATTTCCTGTCAAACTTTTTTTTCCCTATATAATTAATGTGGTGATTTCGGCTAATATATGTTCTCACATTTCATCACAGCCCCTCCAGTCATGTGGTGACCACCCCAATCTCTCTCCCAATTCTCACGCTGGGATAACTCAGTCTTGTGTGTCACATAAGGATTTGACAGACAGGCCCAGCTGTGGCAGTCAGGCGCCAGAGCACCACGCCCTCCGAGTCCAAGGCAGACAAGGCCCAAACCCAGAACAATCCAGCCTTTGTGGATCTACTGGAAACCATCAACTGCATCCAAATGACCGTAAGCTGTAGATACAAGCCAGATGTTGGAATTCCTCGGCTCAGTTCAATCTCAGTCCAGTCTGGCTCATCCAAGCCCGGCAGCAGAGCAGTGGCAGGAAAGGGGGCGGGTTGTTCTGATCCGTCTGTCTTAAACCCGGTATAATGGAATCAGAGATTTACATTGCCATACAGTAGAGTGGTCTAATTGAGAAATTGTGCAAAATTGCAGCTCTTACTTGGGAATTTGTGACAATTGAAAACAGGTTTCTTTGTTGTTTTCATCATTTTGTTGAAATGCTTTAGACCCAGTCGTGTCCCATGAGGGCAGCTATGTTCTTGAACTCTTTGAATGACTTCTTCTTTCAACCAAATTACCCCCAGATGCCCAATCTAGATTAGTTATACTTTATGGAATGAGTAAACTGCTTTGCCACTCAAAGCTGCCTGAAGAGTTGCATGTCTGTGTGGCTTGGATAACTCATAATACAAGACCATGAAACACTAGATGCAATAGTTAGAAGCGTGCACAGCCGTTCTGTCCTCGAATTAGAGGGGAGTTTATCGGGTAAGCAGGACGTGCAAAAAGTCACAATGCTATCTTGTAAGGTCTTCATTGGTCTAGATCTGACATGCTCTCCGTGATCTCTTGGGACACTCATTTGTCCTTTTGCAGACTAATTACTGCAGGCTGTGTGACCACCCCCTGGATTCCGGTCCAACCTTTCACCTCTGAGGTGTTGAGCAGGCAATTACTCTTCTTGGCTTCTGTGTGAAGGGCACAAACACAAAGTGGTTATTCCTATCCCTCGCCATCACTCATCTATTTTGCTTTTCATTGACTCCACAACATAGTCGTAGTACTTGGACATAACACAAGTGAAAAATAAATACTCCTGCACGCACACGCACACACCCACCATCTTTAGGTTCATGTCATGTGTAGGAGGACCGCTGCTGTGTTCCTGCCACCCACACCATCTCTGCTCTCTGTTATATAAAATCTACGTGGATAGCACTCCCAGAAACAAAGTGTCATTGCATTTGAAGACTTTTCTGTCTGTTTATGTGAAAGCTAAATGAAAAATGTAGATTCCACTACGCTCCAGCTACAAAAGAGGTGAGAATTACACTCGTGATGTGAGATCTCTGAATGTGATTTTGCTCAGATTTATAACTAAACCCCATGCTGACTCAATCATTTAGAGAAGTGCTTTTCAGCTCTCCTGCTCTGTTTGATAACCCACATCCTCTCCTCAAAACCCTCAGTAACGGCTCTCCAGAGAGATGCTTTCATCCTGACGCACACTATGTGTTTGGTCTGTTTCCATTTAGCTAAGTTCAGGTGTAGTTCACAGAGGCCGCCAACTCTAGTCACGTGACTTGCATGCAGGCTCTGGGCTCGGGAGGGCTTTGTTTGTGTAATATAGCCCTGTGATAGATAGAGAGCTTCTGTGCCAAGACGAGTGTCAGCTATTTTACATAAGCCAAGAAAATATGCTTGATATTTCATGTATTTTTATTCCTGTCAGTCTTATCAGTGTTTCTGCGGTTTAGTGAGAGTCTGGGACTTGATCATCTCATGTCTCCCTTTGTAATGGTGAGAGCGATGGCATGCTAAAAAGGGTGTATGACCTTTTGATATATCTGTTCTGTGCTGCAGATGAGGTGATGAGAGTACGGTGCCCTCCATCTGACCCGCAACTGATTCACCTTGAGCAAGGCAGGCTGCTGGCAACAAACACCAAGCCACAGAGTTCACTGGTGCTGCGACACTGTTGCGTAATCTATGAGGAAGCTGCTCTGTAATAAATAAATCTGGCTGAGGCAGTCCATCTGGGAACAACATTTTTCAGCAGAGCTCTCCTGACGTGATGCCTGGTGGGCTTTATAAATATCCTGAGCCCATCCGCGCAATGTGAACTGTGTTTCACCCTCCCACACCCTTTCCCTTTGAGTGTTTGCCTTCTGCTCGCACTGAAAAGCAGGCTTTACTTTGCTTTGTTTGTCCCTCAGCGCTTACCTCCCACTTTCTCCCTGTTAACTGTCAGTGTTCAAAAGCAGAACATTGGAAACCACATGTGAAACAGAACTCTCTTGGCTCCACAGTAGGTGAATGACCGGGGGAGAGTTTTATGTCATATGGGAACTGAAGAGGATCAGAAATGAATTTGGGACTTATCGGCTTTTAAAATCAGTGCTTGCAACACAAACTGTGTCTGAAATGGTGTTTCATATTGGAGCAGACCATCACAGTTTTAAACTCACGCTCTCGTTGCCAGTACGGTCTCATCGGCCGTGGGCTGAGTGCTGCCTTGCTGTGATCTGTGTTGTTCCTAATCATATCAGCTGGCATGATACGATGTACGGGAACAAGCCCTAATGAACAACAGGTGATAGCAGAGACAAAGTTTTGTGTGTCGCTCCAAAGCCTTTTCCCTACAGAGATCACCGTATAGATACTCGGTGTTTCAGACACTGTAGAAGGAAGACTAGGCAGAAATGGCTGGCAGCCAGTGATGAATAGAATTTATGCCCCAACTACCAACTGTTTGACCTTGTGTTGTAGAACTACACCCACATTCACCTAATGCATATGTATAAAGCATCCACCTGTAAAGTATGAATTCTTTTATGAGCAAATTAAGGACGAAATCATAAAAAATCTCATCTTAGCTCCACAGACAAAGAACTTCTTAATCACTTTTGCGTTTCCTCTTTGTTGCATCCCCTGCAACCATCTGACACATGCAGTATTTGTGTGTTGCTGCTTCTCTTACACAGTGTAGTCATTCATTTAAAGATTACAGCTAATATCCTACCAGGTCTTTGTGTGTGTGCGTGTGTGTCTTTAAGGAGTGACACCCTCTGAGCTTGCTGCTCCCTTTGACCTTTAACACCACAGTGTATAATAACTCTTATAGTTTGACAGGTCAACTGAGGCGTCACGACTGGCCCCTTGCTGTGGGTTAGGGCTGAGCCTTTTTATCATACTACCTACCCTGTGATGGATGAACCTAGCAACAAACCGGCGAGAGGGCTAACAGCGCTGTTCAGGGAAAGCGGATAAGGCATTGTAACAAATAACACCTTGCTGAACTCCACTCCACTAAGTTCTCGTTGCCCCTGGCATCAGGCTTATGCAGCCATTTGCTCGAGGCAATGTCCTCTAGTCAACAAAGCACACCGACTTACAGGGTTTATTGCAGGTAATAGTCCACTGCTCACATAGCCGGTTCCTGATTGCACCTGACTGAAATGTGTTCAGAATGACCCATGATATCTATCTGGAACTGTGTTGCAAATGCTACATAATGTGTTGATAAAAAAAAGCCGAGAGAAATGATTGTATCTTTAAAGAACGGTAGCAGACAAACATCTGAGAGTGGAAATGGATAGTAAGTGTGGAAATATATTCAACTTATACGGCAAAGCTGTATTAAGCTTGAAAGTCACGGTGAACCATCTGCCAGGAAACTGGGAGTAACAGGATCTGTAAGCTTATGTGATGTGAATAACGACAGAATCCTGCACTGGCTGAGGTTTTACATGCGTTCAGCATCACTGCACAACAAGCCAAATGGACTCCAGATCCGGGCGCCTATAATATATTTAATGGATCATTGGAGGCTGACTTTCCAAGCCTCTGTGTTGGGATTACAAATGCTTGGACAGCCTATAGGAAAAATACACTCAGGTTTGTTTTTTCTTTAAAAGTTTAGAAGAGGGAACTGCAGGAGTATTCACTAAAGGTGTTAGGGGTACTGATGGCTGATAAATATTTTTAATAAAACTGCACAAACATGTTTGCGTTCAGTGTTGAACCTAATTATTCACTTCACTGCACAGTATTTTAAAATTAACCACAGTAGAAGAAAAAAGAATAATGCTCACATTTCAAGACAATCCTAAATAAAACTGAAGCCTCCTGCACTGACACCTGGGAATGTGGTCACAGCTGAGACAGCTTTGCTCTCTCATTTCTTCCCATGTGACCAAACCTAAAGTCCTGCGCTTCCACCTGCGCCTGGTCAGTCACCCTGGAGCTGAGCGCCTTCAGTGGGGAAAAAGCTTTCCAAGCCCCTTTTGATTTATTCTGTATTTGGCTAACCTTGCTCTGAACCTGCCCCATGAGATTTCAAACCATTTTAGTCCTCCTCTTCCAGCATACATACACTACATGTCTCCTCGACCTAGTTCCATCCCAACACGCTGCTTCTCCCCTTGCTTTCGCAATAGCCCACTCAGAGAATGAGAAACAGGCCCTCGAAGGAGGCTCGGGTTCACTGTGTGTCCCCCTCCCCACCCAGTGCAGGTCACCTACTGATCACAATGTGCGGCCCTATCGTGAGTGTACGGGAGGGCATTTATGGTTCGCTAGGATTCAAATGAATGTTTATGAGCCTTGTCTGGCAGCCAAAGGGCAGGCACTATCCCAGTTTTTACAGCCACTCCACGTAGTTTGCCATTGGTTATGTGTGCTTCCTTTGACTCGTGTTCAGATATGGGGTGTCTCTGTATCTCTTTTTGTTTGGTATATCCAGGGGTTGATGAATTGCAACAAAGGTACAGTCCTTTGTATATGCCCACTTGTGTATAAATGTGTGTTTTTGTTTTGTTTTACAAACCAGAACTATTTACATCACATTTGTCTTTTGAGTTGACAGGCAGAAATGTATATGTATTTATCTCATCTGACTTCATACCAAGGATCTGAAGGATTGAGAGCATGTACTTGTACACAGAAGGCTCCACATATTCTGCTTCATACTGGAGTATTGGCTTCATGATTAACCTCACAGCAAGGAGGTAACACGTGGTCTAGATTAGTCTAGATATGCAATCCTGCACTTTCACTGAACATTGCTCTTTACTCTGGTGTAAAAATAGTACTTACAGACTCAGAAGAAACCATTAGATCTTCTTAGTAAGCAAAGAGACAAAAACTAGGGATTGTTTTAGGTCTGTGGATAATGCAGTGCTTTTGTGTGTTTTAAAGGAAAGTCAGCACATTTACTATACTGTCTAGCTTTCCCTTATAAAACAACATTAATTTTGGACTGCTGGAGGTTTTAGTGGAGAAAGAGGATCATAAATATCACAACATACCACAGTGCTGGTTGTGGACATCCAAACAATGCACTCACATTTAAAAAACACTCCATTTAATGCTTCCCCCCCCCCACACATGCTTGTTTGCATTCAGAATATATGTACCATAAAGATGATTATTAGGTTAAAGACAGTGTACTGCAGACTTCTTATAACATTAAGAATAGTGTGGTTAAATATGGGATTTTCAGTTTTACTGCAGCCCCATTTTTATTGTGATAAACCTCAGTGTGGTTGATTTTAACCCTAACACATTAAAGATTAACAAGTTCACATTCATTTTCTACCATCTGTGATGCTGAAAGGGCAAAAACTTCCATGGCCTTATTAATTTTACTGCAGCTCATCATTGCTATTGGTCTTTTTTGTGGAACGCTATAACCCTAGCTACTCATTTTGCCGTCTGTTAAGTTTGGAAGTGCCTTCTGGACTCATTTATGGTCAGGGTGTCCTTCATAAGGGGACAAGTGTTAGCTATGACCTTCTCCTTTGGAGAAGACCATAGCTTGGCATGTCTGTGGAGCTCCAATGTATGTGTAATTTGGAGTAGGTTTCAAGTATGAACCAAAACAACCCCATGTGCTTTTTATGATCTTACATTTTGATTTGTAAGTTCTTAATCTTGTGTGCTTGCTGGTTTTGTGTGGTAGATGCAGTTACCCTCGCAGGAGTCAGCTGTCCAGTAGGTTGTACTGTCTAGGACTGTGACAAACACAGATACTGTACACCACATTAGCAGGACGGCCAAATTAAGTACAAGCACCTTTAATTTATAGAAATACTGGTAATAGCACTAAGTTGTTTAGAAACACCTGCATAACTGCAACACACATAAATGCATTCCAAGATTCTGTCTCATCAGCTTAAATGAGGCAACTTTGTGAGTAATGGAAATTCTGCAGAACAAGGGAAAATTCAGCTTTTAGAACTGTGTGCTAATTACATGCATGCTGTTTCTAGTACTTAAGGTCTTCTCTCAACAAACGGGTAATTGTGAGACTGGTAATGGGGGAAAAAAACCCAAACTCTCCCTT
This sequence comes from Ostorhinchus rueppellii, assembly GCA_030068375.1. Taxonomy (NCBI): domain Eukaryota; kingdom Metazoa; phylum Chordata; class Actinopteri; order Kurtiformes; family Apogonidae; genus Ostorhinchus; species Ostorhinchus rueppellii. Next base: position 5,679,948 of record JAQQZY010000023.1, read on the forward strand.
TTCCCCAAACTTGAATTGAAAAAGAAATCTAAAAATCTGATAAAACAATTCACAGTTATACTAGGCAGTGAAAAGACTGCAGAACCTGATTTAGACTGACAAAGTCTTACAAAATACTCTCCCTTCTGGGGTTTGTATAAAAAAAAAAAGTCTCACATGTTCTCATTCACTGAATGTAGATCAGACCACTGCACGTGTAAGGAAGAGGTCCTGACAAACCTGTTTTGATTTAATTATATTTATGGAGCATTACACTACCCCCTTGCACAATCTACTGACAGCAGAGAACAAATAAGAACACATATGCACCCCCTACCCGGAGCATATGTTTTATGTTTTGACAACATTGTCTGTCACAGTCACTGAACTCACACTTGGAATAAATCAAAGGTGTTATTACATTGCCATGGGAATCAAAAGCCAGACACATAACAATGTGTACCTCCCAAGTGCTCAGTTTTTCTATTTTCATCACACAAAGAAACACTGCACGTCCCTAAAACTCCATTTTATTATCTGGTTCTGATTCAAAGACACATTAAAAGAAGAATACAAAAAGAAGTTTAAAAAACAGACTAAAACAAGTGTAATAAAAAAAAACAAAAAAAACAAACAAAAAAAAAAAACTCCCAGAATAACTACCGGTACAGATCTAAGCATGGCTTCAGTTCAAAGTGAGAATGGTACAGTCCTCCATACTACTGTATACACATATGCACATTCACACACATGCATGCATGTGCAAACACACACTCGCACATGCAAATGGGACCAGAGTTTATCCTGCATTATCAATTAACTGTACCTGCAGGATCAACCAGCTTGAAAATTCCCCAATGTCAGTTTCTTCACACTATCAGAGGACTAAAGCCTCCAGACATCTCAAGGTCCATGTTCCCTTCATTACACCCCAGAGCGTTTGAGGTTATACTCTCAGATTCTGTGCAATCCAGCTTCATGTCCTCCCTTTGAATGTGTTCATGCACGTATAACTCCCAGAAAACTTGTGGATTTCTTCAAGTGCAATTTGTGGCATGAAGCTGGAGAAAGCAAAAACACAAATCCAGTTATGAAATGTTCAGCATGTTTGCATAATAACAAAGAAATAGAATAGATGAGAACAGAATAGAATAGTACAGAATACAAAAATATAGAATATAATAGTACAAAATAGTATAGAATAGAATCATTCAAAAGACATTTACTTTTTTTTATTTTTTTTTTTACCTTTTTAGAATAACAAGGGCGTGCATTGTCCAGGGCAGGTACAGAAAGGCCTTGTCACTTCTGACTGCATCAACAGTCTTCTGGGCAACTACCTCTGGTTTTAGAGGTGGGAAGAGCTGGGGAAATCTGCAATAAGTTGAAAATAAATGTGATCAGTATTCAACCATAACAGTTCAGAACATTTTACAACCCCTTAAGTATTGACTTTGACATTTACTTGCACAAAATATTCCAGTTTTCCCCTGTATTCTGGAAAATACTCAGCCAATGAACACAAACATTACACTAATATTTATCAAATCTAAATATAGACGAGTGGCTGGAGCTACTGGCGCCTTTCTGCTTCTTTGTGCTGAAATGTTGGACTTACTTAATGCATGTGTGCCATGTGCAAATACAGCCTCCCTCTTTCACTGTTCAAACCACTTCTTGAAAAGGTTAACAGTATTTGTGCATATCCCAAAATCCATTGAAATTAAAGTAAAAATAGGTAACCAGGAATTGAACTTTCTTTTGCTATGCATCTATATGGGTGCTTCTATGAAACGGAATAATGTAAAATGTAGACTAATGTTATAAAGCAAGTTCGGAAGCACTTTGAGTCTATTTTAAGAATAAATACTCGAAACTATTTTTCAAATATAACACATTGTTAATATTATTTTACATTATATTTAATACAAAAATCTGCATGTAACACAGTCAAAAGGACACAAAAATTACATGCTACTATTTTTTGGATTATCTTTTTATTCTCTCACAGGTTCATTTTGGGAATTGAACCAATGATGCAAGGCAGAGTGTTTCACAAAAATGGCCACTGTTGCAAAACCTTTTGTAATTTATAGGAGTTTAATTGGGCAGGTTCTGGATGTAACGCAAGCGGACACAGTGGGTTACATACAAAAATGAAATGAGACTGGGATTCATGAAAAATCTGCATGTCTGGGTTAGAAAAACCACTAGGATCATCAAATTTAGCACAGAGTATTTATTTATAGTCTATATAAGACCATTTACAGCCATGTATTCCAGATCAAAGGCACTGACACCTCGGTAGCTTTTCCTGTCCCAATTTTGGGCCTATTTTTCACCCCAATATTTTATTAAAAATTCATTAATTTTGGAATGGCTCAGAGCAAGAGTATAATTTTTTTGTATTCATCTGAGGTCATCATTAGGTACATCCTGGGGAGGATATACAGTGTTTACCAAATGTATAGCTCTAGCTCCACCCTGTCTAAGGTGTCCCACTGCTGCCATAACTGAACAGTATTTCTGTTTACCTAAATATCTGTTTATGT